>BSBK01000039.1:600000-825000 GCA_027943335.1 Chamaecyparis obtusa
AGGCTTATATGGAAAGCAAGAAGTCACCTCAAAACAGTTGCTGGTGTTAAGGAAGCCATAGAAAGAAATAAACAATCTGAGAAAGAAAAGGATAAAGTGTGTGCCAATGAAGGTGAAGATAGAAACACGAGAGAACAGTCATATGAAGGTGAAGACAGAATAAATAAATTGGAAAGTCCAGAAAGAAGGGAGCAATCATGTGAAGATAATATCGGAGAAAATGAATGTCATTGAAATTAATTTTATGTGACAAAGAAGAAAAGTTAAAAGTCGAGTGTTTGCTCTGGAATATGTATCGAGCCTATTATTGTTTTGGTTTCGAATGTACTAAAATAGTTATCAAAAGGAATAGCAGTCTCAGTTGGAAGATGGAAACCGTTACCTACACTACCCACGTGGTGATGAATTATGTTCTCAGTCCTTACCCGAGAGGCTATGTTCGATGTGATCGAGACTTTGATGAATCAGAGTTATTTCATATTTGATGTTGGCGAAAGACAGTGTCTTCAATCTTAACGTATGAAGAATTAGTTAAAGGCAATGTGTTTATGGGTAAGATTGATTAAAATGAGAGGAAATAGAGGATGTTAGTCAAGCTGATAACTTCGCATATCAACTTAACATGTTCCAGTGACTTCATGAATCATTACAGGAGAAGTTCTATGAATACAAATTTGAGATTTATGACTAGCCCCAAATGCAAAAGATACAGTGATTGTAATAAAAACCGCTGGCAAATATACATGAACAGCGATCATATAAATGACAAGTATGAACAGCAGCAGATGCCGTGTTTAAAAGGTTAATATCGAAGGTTGAAAGACTTATACAAACGTAGATCATCATTATCGAAGGTTGATTAATATTATATATGTACAGCGGCTTTGAATATGACAAAGAACAGAGACCTTAAGATCACTATAGAATTTAAAAAGAATCATATTCAGAGTGCAGCGTCAAAGGTTATTATCGGAGGTTGAATAAAATATATGCAGTATCAATTAATATTAATCAAAAAGTAAAAGTTATCGAAGATATATAAAAGAGTTTTAAAGGCAAGAGAAAGTCTTCTAAAGGTTATTAAATAAAGGAACTCTTAAAAGGACATAATATTTCATTTAATATTATGAATATATATATTCAGTCTTATTTTGAAATAGAAACAAGTCAGCAAGTGAAAGAGAAAAGAGAAGAGCAGTAAATATGATAAAAAATAAAAGAATTAAATAATTATATATTCAGATTTTAATCTGATACATATTATGCATTTACAGTTATAAAGGTATTATTTTGAAGATGAAAAAAGAAGAGTTATTGGCTGACTAAAGAGATTAAATTGCATCCATCATCAGTTGAAGAAAGCAACAGTATCAAGGTGGAATAAAGTTTTGAAATCAATGAGTTGGTGCTCAGAATCCGGACAGGGGGAGTTGGTGCTTCCAGTAGGTCGGTGCCTGCGAAGTGTGGGAGTTGATGCTTCCAGTGAGTCGGTGCTCATAAACATAGGGGTTGGAGCCTCTAGTAGGTTGGTGCCTACAAAACATTGTAAAAGAACAATATTATATATTAAAGCAAATTATTTTGTGGTTTTCTCTCATATTGGATTTCCACGTAAAATTTGTGTTCATGTGCATAATTGTTTATTTGAATGATTGAAGTTATCTTTAAATAAAAGTATTTAAAGTTAAAAAGGTTATTATACTGATTCACCCCCCCCTCTCAGTATAATCGTGTGCTCTTCAAAGGTAAAGACTTTGAAGGATCGACGAAGAATGATTAGAGGAGGCTGACGGTGACGTCGTCGGAGAGGGAATTTGGGAGAATTCTGTCAAAGAGACTAGAAACTTATTGGGAAACTAACCTTAACTCCACGTACGGAGGCAAGGGAGGCCCGAAGAAGGGAGAGAGAAGAGGCCGAGGGCAGAGAAGTAGAGGATACCAGTGCTGCCATGAGTACTGAAGTGACCGAGGGGCACAGGGATCAAGACAGCCTGCCAAGCTCAGACACTCCTACTGGGTCGGAGACACCAAGTGAAGAGACACAAAACACGTCAAGTAACAGAACACCATCCACCGTACCGACACACAACCGACAGTAGTAATACAATCCATAGTACCTAACCAGCCGAACGTACCACCAACACAACCAACACTTACACCAGCAATCATGGCAGGACAAAAACAAAAGCTACCCAAATTTTTGGGCGACAGGAAAGAAGACCCCGAACAGCACTGCAAGACGTGAGGCCACCTCTTCTCGAGCTGCCTCTGTTGCCAGCCCTATAGCCTTATGTACTGAGGAAACATGCTCCACACGTCGCAGGGTAAAATACCCCTCACGGAATGCCTGCTCCAACTCTCGTAGAAGGGTCTGAATCTTGCTCTCCCCTACTGTCTCTCAAAGAGCCCAATCTTCCAACATGGCGAGGGACTCTTGAGTAGGCCATCCTCTTGACTCAAAACATTCTGCAAAAGCCATGGGACACCCCACCCGTACGAAGGTCAAGAGGTGCTCCAACTCCTGAGCGACCTCTTCTTGAACCTGGAGTTCTACTGAGGCTATGACCCGCTTGGCTCCTGCAGCTACATCCGCCAAATACTGCTCTAACACCTTCCTCATGGACTTTCTTGTCAGCACCTCCCTAAGCTCGCCATCCGGCTCTCGCAGCTCCTCATTACTGGCCGCGTGCTACTGTTCTTGTCCCTGTGTAAGAGCCTGCCTCTCGGACACATCCTCTATCTCCATCTCCTGCTCCTGTCTATCCGGTGACATCATAGAGTCGAGATCTACCAGCTCGGGATGAACTACCATCTTTGTTTACCTGCTGGGGTAAACTTAGTATTGCACAGACATCGTATGGGAAATATAATAAACACAGAATATATCAAAGAATAATAAATACTTTCATTAATCATTCCAGACTGGCAGGTACATTTATATCATAATGATTATACAATAATATCTCCCATGTCCAACCTCCAAGAGAGTATATAAAGTACCCGAAGGGCCATGACCGAAACGTCGTGACGTAACTGTCTAACCTCTCGGTCACTAACGACCGAGAGTAACATAATACTTTACTAACATAATAACCCGTACATATACTTATCCCGACAACAATCTTCGTCCCGAGCTGGTAGATCTCGACTCTATGATGTCACCGAATAGACAGGAGCAGGAGATGGAGATAGAGGATGTGTCCGAGAGGCGGGCTCTTACACAAGGATAGGGACAACAACACGAGGCCAGTAATGAGGAGCTATGAGAGTCGGATGGCGAGCTTAGGGAGGCGCCGGCAAGAGAGTCCACGTGGAAGGTGTTAGAGCAGTATTTGACGGATGTAGCCGCAATAGCCGCAGGAGCCGAGCAGGTCATAGCCTTAGCAGAACTCCAGGCTTAGGAAGAGGTCGCTCAGGAGTTGGAGCACCTCTTGACCTTCGTACGGGTGGGGTGTCCCACAGCTTTTGCAGAATGTTTTGAGTCAAGAAGATGGCCTACTCAAGAGTCCCTCGCCATGTTGGAAGATTGGGCTCTCCGAGAGACACTAGGGGAGAGCAGGATTTAGACCCTTCTACGAGAGTTGGAGCAGGCATTCCGTGAGGGGTATTTTACCCTGCGATGTGCGGAGCATGTTTCCTCAGTACATAAGGCTACAAGGCTGGTAGCAGAGGCAACTCGGGAAGAGGTGGCCTCACGTCTTGCAGCATTAGAGGCAACTTTGGTTAAGGAAAGAGAGTCCTAGGCAGTTGAGCGGAGCAGTATGGCAGTTGAGCAGAGTAGTATGGTGACCGAGTTAGAGACCCTTTGAGCTGAGTTAGAGACTAAGCGTATCGAGCGGGCTTTGCTCGAGACTCGCCTTGGTAATGCTCTAGAAAGTGTTGATGCGAAGGAAAAAGCAGTACTAGAAGCAGCAGGAATGGTAAGGACGACTGTGGAGCTCAAGATGATCGCAGAGCGTGATCTGCGGTTGCGAACAAGTCAGGTGTAGGAGTTGCAGGCTCAGGTGGCTGCCTAAATAGCAGCGTCAGCACCATCTTCATCAGGGATGCTTCCTACGCCCCCTCCTGAATAGTACTTTTGTTGTATGCTCAATTTTGCTTCATTCCCATTTTGTACGTCGTCGGAGACGACTTGTTTTTTGGGGGGGGGGATGATGTTGTCGGGATAATTGTATGTACGGGTTGTCATGTAATAAAGTACTATGTTAATCTCAGTTGTTAGTAACCGAGAGGTTAGACATTTACGACACAACGTTTAGGTCTTGTCCCTTTGGATAGAATGTATACCCTCTCGGGGGATAGACAAAAGCATTGTATTGTGTTGTGCTAGGCTTGTACTTATGAATTTGGAATAATGAATAAAGTATTTATGTTCTTTGGCATTCTGTGAGTTACTGTTATTCTGTATTATGTTTATGCAACACTAAGTTGCCCCTTCAGGTAAACAGTTGTCAAATCATGAAAAGACTAAAATAGATTGGAAATTTCTGATAGGCAACCATCCATACATCCCTTACATCCTCCAAAGCACAGGGTTCTGATCCAAAATTCAAATACCTAAAATTAGCCATTTGAACAATACACACTTGTTCCTATTTCCAATAAAAAGCCATATGCTTTAATCATAATCATTATTCAATGTCAAAACGTAACGAGCCCCATTATTATGTATGTATAATGGCCACAAATTTACAATAATATGTTTGCTAAGTTTCTTATGTTGAAACTACCACACTAGATACAACACCCAAGCACAAACAAAAAAAATATTTTTATCTAATATAAAACCAGTTTTATATTCAGGAAGAAGGTAAGCCTGTTGACTAAATATTTATAAAATTTAATGCAGTAAATGCAAACATTAAAAAGCCTCATTTTGCCTAGACTATAAAGATAACAGTTTTCGTCCAAAAGAGTTGTTGAGGAACTCTAGCTTGGATAGGTTTTATCCAATTCAATCTCTGTATATACTGCATAATATTGTTATTATACCTCAACATGAATTCTTGTATCCATCAACATCTTCAACTGCCTTATAGTTATGAAAATTGCAGTCTGATTTATGCACAAAATAAATAAATAAAAACAAAGAAAGGCCATATTGCTATGTTGGTTTACCTGAACAACACATCTGGGATGCATTGCTACTTTATCAATCTTATCTTCTGACTTGAACCAATCAACTGCCAAGAGCTTCAAAAGAGGATCTCCTCCTGGGACCTATGAAGATTGTATCAATTTTGATATCATACAAAAGAACTACAACATTTAAACTGAAAGTTATATGCAAACAATTTTATGTATGGACACATTCATATTGTTTTGAAACTAAGAGACATGGATACAACTTATAAAGGGAATAGAAAATAGAAATCAACACACTATAATAGCTATTCAAAGAGTTGATTATTAGTTGCAACCTATGTCAAAAAAGTTTATACTTCCAAATGGACTCACAGATAGAAGTTATTGCGGTCTATCTAAAAGATACATAAGAGCTACTATTATAACTTGCCACAAATACTACAATAGAAAGATGAGAAACGCAAACAGGAGCTTATTGTAAGTAATATCCAAGTTTCCAACACAATCCGAAATATGAATTTATACTGAGTCTAAACTGCTAGTTTTAGGTGCAATTATGTAACTTCACAATTAGTAGGTAGTTATAGTTTACCAAGGCACACTATTATCAATTTAGGCTGAATAACATAGCCATAAAAATGGCTAAAATATAGCAACTATCATAGGTAAAGTACATAGGATTATACTGGGATACTAGAACAAAGTGGCATATTCTATTATTTAGCTCTTAGAAAAAAGATTTTACAAGGTGTGTAAACCAGAATAAATAAGTCCCACTAGCATATTGATATCAAAAGTTAATCCAACCAGACATCAATTGAGAACAAAATTTCTGTCCCACAATGTCAAATTACAAAACATGTCATAAAAGTACTAAAATGTTAATACCTTCACAACGAAACAGCGAAAGATCAAAGGAAAAAAAGAAATCTATAAAACTAACATCAGTCAACAGTCCTAAATCCATCTCCTTCTCCATCAAATCACCATCATCTTTGTTATCCTCACTAGGATAATCTATAAGCTATACCAATCACTAACAAGAAAGGTCTAGCAAATCAATTAAAATAAGAAAAGCAGCATGGTCCAATACATACATCTCTTGTATGTGTATGGGACCAAAGAATTGAAAAAGGCTGAATCAAAAAAATTGGACTGAAGGCATCGCCATACAGAGCTTCACCCAGTAATTAGAATGAATCCAGCTTGATACAACCTTAACCAAATAACAAGGAAATAATATTTAAAGAAAAGTACAGAAGCAATCAATAACAACATCCAACAGCAGATGTACAACATTTATGAATAGCATCATAGAATTTTTCACAGTCAACTGAATTTAATAAAGTTCAAAGAACATATACAGCAATCACACTTAGCTCAAGGTGGCCCCTCAATCAGCTGACTTCAACAAGGTGGCCCCTCAATCCATGCAAGTAGATGAAAACTTGTGAATTCAGGTTATTAATTAGGTTTCCAAGAAGAAAAAATGATCATGTAAGATTTGACATTGATGATGTATAGAATGTTAGCATCAAATGATGGTAACCAGTAAACTCTCTACCGGTCCAAGTATTGTCATTGATTGGCAAAAGAGATAGAGATTTGTCATCTCTATATAGGCTGAAGCTCTAAGAAAATCTACATCAAGAGAGGCTGGTTTGGCAAGAAAAGAACAGCTGTAATCCATTGTAACCGGTTGCTACACTAAGCATCAGTAATCGAGCAATGCACTCAATTAGGGAAGAGAGTATTCCAGTATCAACCAAGGACCGAACTACAACCGGTATAGACAAATACAGCTAAAAGCAATATCCAAGTGTCTATAACACAACTGGGACAATGTAACTGGAAATCCACACAAGAGGAAGCACACCGAGGACAATGCAACATGTAAGACAAGAAAGAGACTGCAACAGATCGAAGGACTCAACCGGATATATTATAAAACTCCGGTATGAACCGAGGAAGTCATAGTCAACTATCAACTAAACCAGCTCTTTCTACCAGGATTTATTGCAGTAAATCCGGGTGATCTTGAGTTGTCTTGGTGATCGGTTTGAGGCCCAGGGAAAGGATTTAAAGCCGGAATCAATGGTTTCTTGAGGCGCGACTGAAGGATTTAAAGCCGGATTCAGTGGCTTTAAATCAAGGTGTTATCTCCTATGAAGGAAGGTTGCCTGACACACAACTGTTGTTTTCTTCATGAAGCGGATAAAGCTAGAGCATGCATCGGATGTTTGCTCAGTGAACCAATACTCCACTGAGTGATGTATTCGTAAGAACTCAAGATTAGGTCATGCATTTGAGGAGCAGTTAGGGCAACAAATCTATATATATTCTTATGCCTGTTGTGAAGAAAAGTTGCCTTCATTTTGCCAAGGAAAAGAGTGAACCTATATGCTACAGAAGCAGGGGTAAAAGAAAGTAGAGAAAGAGAGATAATAGATTGTGCAAAACAACACAATAGTAGATGAGAATACACCTGCGGTGACTGGTGTTGATTCTCAATTGAGCGTAAATAGAGATCTTATCAAGCTAAGCAAAGCCATCTGTAAAGATCATACTTCTATTGTTTTTTAGCAAACTTCAATAGACAAATCCCAGTATTTGGGTGGACTCTAACAGGTCCCTTGTATCGAAATCCCTTAACCGGGTGACGTCTTTCAAGGTGTTTAAAAGTCCTTTAACTAGGTAGGTCCTAGCAGACCTTATTGTAACAAATCCCTTGACCGGGTCGCATCTAGCAAGTGCGCTTGTATCCTTTAAACGGGAAAGCTCTTAACAGGGCGTACTCCAGGAGAGTACAAAATTTGTGAGGTCTCCTCACACCGTGGTTTTTACCAGCGTTACCAGGAGACCCATCTCCTACCCCTTGAGACACATCTCAGAGACCTCTAGTACCGAAGACACGTCTCCAGGTACCAGAGACATCCTGATGCACGAGGTTTTTCTGGTTGCCGTCTTCAAAGTCTCCGGACCAACAATTGATGTTTCCCACCAAAAACATAGGGCATAAGGTGTTATAAAAACTCTTAAATCTTATCCACTATCATCACCCTTGTGACAATCAGTATTTTACTTATCTGTTAGTAATGATAATGATAGCCACTATAGTCTTCTAATCAATTTTCTCAATTGCCTCTCTAGAAAGACTTGTCAATGATGTACAATTATTCACTTTTCTTGTAGTTTCATGATTTACTAACAACTATTCTTTTAAAGAGTTTACCAGAATGGTAATAAGAGATCTTGTATAACATCAATTGAACTGTTGGAAAAAATGGAAGCCACTGAGTATGTCCAGCCTTGTCAAATATCTTATAGGGACAAATCCATGCAAACCTTCTCCACTATCAGAAGAACAATACAAAATTTCTCATAATCACACATCTCATATCCTTTGGCATGTGTATCAACATCAAACTATCAATATTTCTGAATTTTAATATGTAATGACAATCTAATATGAAATATATACTATGAGTTTTGAACTCTTTCACTCTTCAACACAATGACTTTTGACTTTTGTGTATCTAAACTTAAAAGTTAACGTTAAAGTTTACCACTATTCTTGTTTTCAAAGTTCTATGTCATGATATTTTCTAGAAATTATTAAATTATATTAAACAAAAATTGACATCTCCAAGTACCCCCGTCTCCTATTTTTGAAAATTACCCGTACCAATACCGGTACCCGTCTCCAAAGTCTCCAAGTACCCCCATCTCCTGGTAACCTAGGTTTTTACCCTAACCAAGTTTCCACGTGATAAATCTGGTGTCACTTTGTGATTGTTTACTTACTGTTATTATTTGCTTAAATTTGTTTTCCTTTTGTGCTGTAAGTTTACTTCACCGGATTCAGCGGGAAAAAGTTTTTACAAGTGCTGATTCACCCCTCCCCTCTCAGCACTGGTTGCGACTGTCATAGAATGGGTTAAATTTTATGATGATGTCATAAGGATGGTGATGTTAAAAGGTTATTTAAATTTTCTTAAATCAGTTCTTGATGTTCTTCATTTTCTTGTAGACTTCAATGATTTACCTCAATGACATGGTTGATTACTTATTGGTGAAGTTTAAACCTGCAATAGACCACAAACTATGCTACTGGATTCTTCCTGTTTCCCTACAGTTGCCAGACTAAACAGATTCTAGTGTTGGAGTCCATACCAATTCACATACGAAATGGTTATGCCACAGTCCTTCCACTCTAACTCTACCAAGGCAATGTCTGGCCATGCCCAAGGGAACCCATTAAAAAAAAATTAAATTAAAAAAACACATCAAAACCACATTTTTTTAATATAAAAAGTGCATTTCCTATTAAAAATACAATTTCAATGTTAGGGGTGTGATACAAGGACAGTAAGTTGCCTCATTGATGGACACAAGAGCCACTCACAATTTCATTGATGAATGCTTTGTCAAGAAGAGACGACTACAAACAAAAGAACATGAGGGGTTCATGGTGATAGTAGCCAATGGACACAAGCTACAAAGCACTCGCATTATTCCTAACCTTCACATGCAGAAGGGTGAATATGAGATGGCAAGTAACTTTTATGTGGTAGATATGGGAGATTATGACGTCATTCTTGGTATGACTTGGATGAAGTCTTTAGTAGATGTCATGTCCCCTTTCTAGAGACATGTTCTTCCATGATGGATTTGCCTATCATCGACTCTCGTAGGCAAATGGTTTGGAGAGAGTCATTTTGTTGATCAATTGATTGCTTATTGCAGTTGGAGCCTACATTTTGTAGAGCCTACATCCAGTCTGAGCCTACATCTAGTTGTAGTAGAGCCTACATTCAGTTTGAGCCTACATTGTTATAATTTTGAGTTGAGAAATGTACTTTTATATTATAAAGTTACTTTATTATAAAAGTGCATTATAATGGGATTTTATAATGGATGTTTCTAGAAGTTCTTAGTAACTTCTTAGAAAAGTGAATAAATAGGGGGTTTGGGCTTTCATTTGGACATGCTTGGATTTGGGATTTCTTCTATTTCTTCCATTGTGAAGCAATTTGTAGTCTTTTGGTCTACAAATATCATTCGATCTTTGGAAACGATCACTCCCCTAGATTGGCATAACTAAGGTAGTGAAATATCTACTGAAGGGTTGCATGATTGGAGATGGTACTCAGCCATTTCATGTGGATTTCATGTGAAGATTGATTTGAGGGTTTGAATTTGATGGAATAAGGGTTTGTTTTTCATCATTGCATTGGAGAATCAATTCGGTGGAGTTTTGGAAGACCATTTGGTGCATTTTCAGAGAAGTTCTTATCAGGGTTTGGACTCACATATTTACTCATAACTTCATAACCGGCTGGAGAATAATTTTATGCATTTGGGGAATGATACTTCATTCCTAGGCGCCCCTATTTGGACCATTTTCGGTACCTAACATCCAGCAAAGAATTTTATGCAGGAGCCGTACAGTACAGCCCAGGTACGGCCTGCATCTGCTAGCAGTACGACAAAGTACAGGGGTGCAGATTTGGGGTGGCGTCATCAGCAATTGTCATCATCAACTCGGTCAACAGCAGTGCATCATTCCCAAGTTCATTTCATGTGTTTATATGTTGATGTTTGATGTAAAAATTGCATTGAAGGTGGCACTGTTACAACAGTCCAGAATTTGTAATAATCAGTTATTGATTACTCATCATTGTAATTGGATTGATATAGTAAAAGAAAGGTGCATTGTAAGGTCTTGTCATTGTTCATGTAACAGTCCATACAAACTTAGTGAAACAGTCTTTTGAATCAGTCATTATCATTCATGATATATTGTAATCAGATTTTGGGAAATTCACGATACATTGGCATTGAAGTCTTTGCATTGATATTTAGAGTTTCATTGTTGCTCATTGCATTACTTTTTTCAATATTAGTATTGTTATCTTAATTGTACTTGATGCTCAAACAACTATCACACTGAAACACAACATCTCAAACAAACAATTCAGTTGCGTGCCAAGTGTTTGATGAAATCACAGTCCAGCAATAGTGGTTTTTAGTGGCCTTTATAGTAAGGGTCATTACAGTAGAGTTCACCTTCAACCTAGAGAAATTGGAGATGAGGTTTGAACGTCAGGGAAGGAAAGTGGTACCCACAGGACTATCAAATGGTGGACTCACAGTTGTTTCATTTCGGACATTGGAGCGGTTATTCCGCAATGATGAGGGGGAATGGCCAACTGAGTGTCTCATTATGCCTACAATTTTAGGGCAGCAAGTTAAGAGCTACCATCCAAACATGCAGGAGGTAAACTCACGGCACACTAAGGTGTTTGATAGTATCCCTTATGGAGTTCCTCCTGAGAGGGAGATTGAGCGTGTGATAGAATTAGAGGAGGGGGCGAAACCAATAATCACCACCCCATACAAGTATCCAAAGAAATACAAGGATGAGATTGATAAAGAAATTAAAGAGTTGTTGGAGATGGGACACATTATGCCCAACAAGAGTTCTTTTGCATCAATAGTGGTTTTGGTGAAGAAAAATGATGGGACTATGTGGATGTGCATCAACTACAAGGCTCTCAACAAAAGGACTATCAAGAACAGGCACTCCATAACGCAGATAGATGAGCTTATAGATGAGTTGCATGGAGCTTGTTATTTCACCAAGATTGACTTACGGTCAGGATACAACCAGATCAGGATGAGAGCTGAGGACATAGAGAAGACAACATTCGGATGCCATTATGGCCACTTTGAGTTCTTGGTAATGCCATTTGGGCATATCAACGCCCCTACCACATTTCAGAATTGTATGAATCGGGTGTTCAGAAGGCAGTTACAGAAGTTTGCATGAATCTTCTTTGATGACATTCTGATTATTAGCAGGACTTGGGAGGAGCATTTGCAGCTCTTGGAGGAGGTCCTAAGTATACTAGAGAGTGATTCATTTTTTGCCAAGGAATTGAAGTGTGAATTCAGCATGACAGAGCTTCTATATCTTAGACATGTCATTAGTGCAAATGGGGTGAGGGTGGATCAAGAGAATATTAGAGCTATCATTGAATGGCCAACTTCAACTAACCTCACACAACTTAAGGGGTTTCTTGGATTGTGTGGCTTCTACAGGAGGTTTGTCCAAAGGTTTTTTCAGACAGCAATTCCGTTGATAGATTTTTACAAAGAAGGGAGCCTTCGAGTGGTCAGAATCGACCCAACAGTGTTTTGAGCATTTCAAGTAGGTGATGTCAACTTGCCCAGTGTTAGCTCTTCCGGATTTCACCAAATCATTTGAGTTATAGCATGATGCTTCAGAAGATGGGATTGGTGCAGTACTGATGAAGGAAAAACACCCCATAGCATATGAGCAAAGGAAGTTGAGTAGGGTGGAGAAGAGAAACTCCATCTATAGCTAGGAAATGTTGGCCATCATGTATGCATTGGCCAAATTTAGATCTTATCTGGTGGGAGGTAGATTTGTGATCAAGACTGATCATAATAGCATAAAATACTTCATGAACCAAAGAGATCTTAAAGATTGGCAACAAAAGTGGATTACCAAATTACATGCCTATGACTTTAACATTGAATATGTCAAAGGAAAAAAATCGGAGTAGCAAATTCACTCTCACGGAGACTTCATATATGCTCTTTAGTTGAGATATCAGCCGATTGGAGAGAGATGATCACAGAAGAATATGCAAAGGATCCGTGGGCAACAGTTTGATAGAGGGAATTAATCAGGATAATAGGTACACAGTGATTGGTAACCTACCTCATATTCTATAAGAGGATAATTTTTTGGTGCCTTCTTTGCCCCTTAAGGAGGTGATTTTGAGAACTTTCCATGATGCTCCATTGGCTGGTCGCCCGGATTTCCTCAAGACTTGCAGGTAGATCTGAGAGACATTTACTTGGAAAGGGCTCAAGAATGAAGTCCTAAAATATGTTAGAGAGTGTCCAAGTTGCCAACAAATTAAGAAAGAGCATACCTTCCCAGCTAACTTACTTCATCTCTTACTGATTCCAGTGGGAGAGTGTATCAATGGATTTTATTACACGATTTCCCAAGGTATAGGGTAAGCACTACATCTATGTGGTGGTTGACAAGTTGACAAGATTTGCACATTTCATTGCTATTGCAGCCACCTATACAGAAGCCCAAGTGGCAGAGTTGTTCTTCTAGGAGGTGTTCATGTTACATGGGTTGCTCAAGAACATCGTGAGTGACCGAGACAGCAAGTTCTTGAGTCTATTTTGGCAGGAACTTTTCAGATTGAGTGGTACAGAGCTCACTCCTAGCACTAGCTATCACGTGCAAACTAATGGCCAGGCAAAGATAGTGAACAAACAGGTTGAAAGCTATCTACAAAATTGTGTCAAGGCAGTAGAAGGCTTGAGTTAGATGGTTGCATTTCGGTGAGTATTTGGAAAGAGCTCTTGGTAATGCCATCTAGGAAAGAGGTGATCATACTTAGATATATCCATCTAGCAAGATCGACATAAATGCTCATAATTCGATTGAATTATAGAGCCGATAATGGTTTGATCAAGACAATCTGCATCGACAATTGAATTCCCTGCAAATTAGCATTGATCAATTTTTCCATTGTCAAGTTCATAAACTTAGGGATATTGATATTATGTGTTAAAGAACTGAAATATACATTTGCAAATCATACATTTATTTAAAAGAAAAGAATCATATGAAAGTTATATATGGAAAGAAGTCTCTTGCAATCAGAATCATAAGAGATCAAACAAAATCCTAAGAAATTACGTAAGGGGGCCATTACACAATACCACCTACCACATGACCATTAGGATGACTCCATTCATCGCACTGTATGGGTATGAAGCCCCAAACCTCATGGATATACTCTTTGGGGACAGCAACGTGCCTAAGGCAAATGATTTGTTGTTGGATAGTCAAGACACCCTGAGGGCATTAGAGGAGAACATTCAATAGACACAAAACCAGCAGAAGTTATATGTTGATCAATGCAAGGTTGAGCATAGCTTTGAGGTTGGTGATATGGTTTATCTAAGACTCTAGCCCTATAGAAAGTCTTCTCTAAAGAAGAGTGATGCTGAGAAACTCAAGCCATGATTCTATGGTCCATTCCAAATCACTTAGCGCATCGGAGAGGTGGCCTACAAGTTAGAGTTGCCAGCCAACAATAAGGTGTGTAATGTATTCCATGTCTCCATACTCAAAAAGGCTCTAGGCCATAATGTAGTCCCATCAACAAAGTTACCAACCCTGGATGAAGAGGGAAAATTGATATTGGTTCCTGAGGCCATCATCAACACCAGAGAGAGGACACATCAAAGAAGATCGGTCAAGGAATATTTGGACAAATGGAAGAATTTGCCAGCTAATGATGGCACATGGAAGAGTGAGCAGATCTTACAACACCCAAAGATGAAATTGCTCAAAGATAAGCAATTTTAGGAAGGGCGGGCTACAATGTCCCCTTTTTAGCATTAGCCACAAGACATTGTTGTTAGCCTATTTCTTCATGGTCCTATAGGCTAACTAGGACATTAGAGGGATCTTGAAGCCATTTGGCCTATTGTGGTAAAATAATGAATGTGTTATTAAACAAAATTCATAAATGATCTATATATACAAGTGTACACAAGAATGTTTCTATAACGAACAAAGAGAAAGAAATAGAAACATTCTAAAAAGAGAAAAAAGAAAGAGGAAGTTTCCATATTGAACAGAGAGAAAATATGGAAACATAGAAGAGGAGTGACCATTAGAAATAGAAATAAATCTACAGAAGAGAAAGAAACAAAAATAGATAGATTTAACTCTAATACCCCCTCTTAATGGTCAACCTAACTTCAAAACAAAAGTCTGCAAGAGAATCTTCAGAAGATAAAAGAAGGCAGACTTAGGCTGGTAGGATGACTCTAGGTACCCAAAACAAGCACCTTAAGGCGACAGTATACAAAGATCATTATTCTCTGCTTTCAGTGTTGCAATTCTTTCTGTTGAATCACTAACTGCCTTCCAATAGAAGATTGGTGAGAGATGCCATGACACATTTTTCGATGCAAAAAAAATGTGAATATTTGAAAAGGCACGAACTTCAAGGCAAATTGATGGAAGACCCAAAAAAATTTTAAAGAACACCCAAAAGAGAGCTCAAAAAACCCAGAAGGAATCTGATGTCATTCTGAATTTGCTGGCTTGAAAATCGAGGCATGAAAAACAATGCACCTAGAAAAAAACGAAGGCAACCCAGTTACGATCTGCAAAAACCCATCAAGAATTTGCAAGTAGATGTTCAAAATGGAAAAGAATCTAAGAGTTTGGAAGGAAACCCTAGCCGTAAAAAAACTTCAAAAAAGGGATGAATTCTTGGCCGCAGGAGACAAAGGGCACTATAAAAACCCTAGACGACGAAAAAGCAACAAAAATCGACCATAGAAGAAGCCGAATGAGTTGCAAAAACAAAGAATGCGAATGAGTCTCAGAACGAACGACCATTCAAGGTCGAAAATGGTGTTTGCAGATCATAGAAGGTGTCTGTAAAGAAGAAGTCTCATCGCAGGCAGAAAAACAAGCACAATATGCCTGAGATAAGGACGGGAGCCATAGCATTCAACAACAGAGAAATCATGTCGGGATTTTTTTTAAAAACAAGCCGTGCACGAGTATATTTTTTGATAAAAAAAGGTAGAAGGCACCGGAGACATGGTCGACAACAAAAGAATAGATGTCAAATCCATTAAAGGCCGCCATTTGCAGAAGAAAATTCTGCAAAAATTGACGACAACCGAGCAAAATTACAAAAAATGGGCACCAAAAAACCTCAGTCGGGTTTTGAAGGAAGTTTGCAACAAAAAAGTCACCTAGGCAAAGGATTTCGAAAATCTTACGAGTCTGAAAATTTCATGAAGAAATTAAAGATTTTCAAAACCTACTTCAAAAAATAACTCAAAAAAATTCAATAATGAAATCATTATTTTTCGAAAAAAATAGCCCTGATACCATATTGTGGTAAAATAATGAATGTGTTATTAAACAAAGATCATAAATGATCTATATATACAAGTATACACAAGAATGTTTCTATAACGAACAAAGAGAGAGAAATAGAAACATTTTGAAGAGAGAAAAAAGAAAGAGGAAGTTTCCATATTGAACAGAGAGAGAATATGGAAACATAGAAGAGGAGTGACCATTAGAAATAGAAATAAATCTACGAAAGAGAGAAAAACAAAAATAGATATAATTAACTCTAATATGGCCTAGGCAGTTTCAATTGCAGGTCAATCTAATGTGTCAGGATGCAGTTTTGGGCATACTTGCTATTTATAGTAACTCATTTTGAGCATGGTCAGTATTTTCAGTGACAATGTCATGTCGATGGTAAATGATTAATATCGAAAAAAGATTTTTACTATCATTGATATAATTTATTTATCCATTAATAAAAGTTTATAAAGTTAAATATAAATATTTAATTTTATTAATGCGAGACTATACTTAAGTGGGAAATATTTAAAATCCCTTTATTTAATAACACATTGGACAAAAAATGTTTGGGTACCTAAGTTAAAGGGAAAATCATTTTAAATGACACGAGGAAATATTAAAGGAAAAGCATCGCGGAAAATAGGAAAGCAATCGCGAGAAAATAGAGAGAAAAGCAAAATCCTCAAAAAGTGAATTTGTTTATCCCACATTGGTAATATGAGTGAATGGGCTCTTATGAGAGAGTTATAAAAGATTCCAAGAGCTAACTTTCAGCATGCTGAATGAAATAAGAAATTTACATAGTTGCACAGGTACTCGTACCCATACCTTTGGGACAAGTATCGAGTACTGGTACACAATCCCAAGTACCAAGTACACGCACCCAAGTACCGGATACTCAGTGGGTACTCAGTGGAGAGCATCATAGTTAAGGACCTTGATAAAGATTTCTGATTTTTGTTTCAGTTTTTTGTTTACATATCAGCTTGCTGTTTATCAAGCTTAATTCAATATGTAATCAGTTTGAAACTATACAATAACGATTAATAGTAAACTTTATCACTGTTCAAGTCAAAAGTTTAGCATTAGCAATATGTCATTGTTATATGATTTATGATCTTCTTGTTCATGTTTGAAGTTTGCCTTCTCTATTATGCATCTAAACATTTAGCATATATTATTATTACAAACATATTGCAAATCTAAAACTGAAAACAATACATTACATTTGCAAACTTTATCACTATTCTTGTTTTGAAAACTCATTGTCATGACTCATATTTACAGATTTTATATAAAATATTACATTATATTAAAAAAATTGATGTACCCAAGTACCCCATCCCCTATTTTGAAAAATAGTTGTAACGGTACCCGAAGTACCCAAGTACCCCCATCCCCATGCAACCTTGGAAATTTATGAATTTAATGGAGAATTCTTCTTCAAGGGTTTGTGAGAACAAAATCCCTCATGAATGACACTCTCTCCACTGGTGGAAGAAACGGTCAGGAGGATCTTTGAGTGTTCATTTTAAGGTAAAATCTGAATATCTATTTAGTTCACATTTCATATTGTGTGGGTGATTTGTCAATCTTCCTGGGATTGATTCTGAGCATTAGTGTTGTCGAAAATGAGAGATATTGCTGTGATTAATCTGCTATTGCTGGAGATACTTTACATCAGTTTGGAAGACTTTTCAGATAGATGAATGCCTGATTTATATCACTGAGAAAGATTTTCATAGCTGCAGACATTTTTATTTATGCTGTCTACATACAGTCGAATCTCCTGTTACATGTATTGCTCAAAGACATCATTGTCATTATTGCAGAAAATATTGGGATGATTTGGTGATTGATATAGCTCATGGAAGTGCTGGGAATGATCAGCGATTGACAGCACTGTGCAATGCAAGGAGTATCGACACCCAAGGCTTCATAGTTTCAGATTTGTATTGTGTTATCATAAAAGGAGTCTGCAATTCAAGGGTATGTATGTATGTTCAGTTTATATGTAATACTTCATTGAAAGATCAATCCTTATGTATTGTGTAAGAACTTATCAGATTGGGATTAAATAAGATTGGTATTTGGTTTATGAGATTCTTTGTGAAGCTGGACATATTAGTATTTCAGTCATTAGATGTTCACTTTGTTGCATGTATTTCATTGTTATAAACTACCAATCATCTTCTTAGCGAACAAACAAAAAAAACCAGAATAAGGGTGCCTATTACATAGATTACCAGTCGAATTTGTCTCTCAAGAAAGCTGTGATTGCTGATAACGGCTCAAAGATTTTGTTTGAAAAATAAAGCTTTTCGTCTTTCCCAATTTGATTAATCTTCTCAGCACTTCTAATTCGATGCCACTCAACACTTCAAGTACAGAGGAATAACTCCCATCCATAATTACCAGCATATACAAAAAACTGTTATTCTGCACCTTGCTGCGTGTGCCAGATGTCGTTCACCTCTCATTATTAATCATCAACTAGTAACACCAACTGGAGACTGTTAACTGCATTTCCCAGCTGGAATTAATTCTTAAGTAGAGTCCAAATAGAGGATTGAAAATTTAGTTTCAAAACTCTCCACACATCAAATTTACGACACCATTATCCAAGCAAATGAATTTTCTTAGTTAATCTCCAAATTACGAAGCCTACTTTCCGACCCAAATTTGACAAAGTTAAGATTATACTGAAGATGTAAATTCAACCCTGAAGATAATGTCCTCATGAAGAGATTTCATTCTCCGGAAGCTGAGTTCACTGGAAACTGCAATATTGCTGTTTAGATTTCTAAATTCTTCAGTCTGCCTCAATTCTGACTCCTCATTTCCTTTTTACTTTCCCTTCAAAATGTAACTGTCTAAGGTTCTTTAAATTTCTTTATTTAAATTTCCCCTCCACATACATGAGACAAAACAGAATATTTCACCATTTTAAAAAACTACATAAAAATAACTGAAATAATTACTTTAATTAAATGCTAATAAGTGGATATCTTAGCATTTAATTAAAAATAGTGATAATTAGGGAGGGACATTACAACTCTCTTCTTCAAACTGTCATAAACTCCTCTAATCTGCTATAACCTGATCATAAATCTGCCAAAAGTATGATCACAATCTCCTTATTTAAATCTGTCATAGAACTTTCTATATCCTTCGCATCAATTCTGCAATTTATCTTCTCATTAATGCCCTTGGTGCATATGAATGATCACCTTTGTAACACACAACACACTTTCCTTCTTATATCTGCATGCACCGCCCTTCACAAATCTGCCATAAATCGTCTTACCTTTCTGTCATAGATCATTCTTAAAAATCTGCCTTCAACTTCTTTGATGATCTTCTTTTATATACTCATTTGCAGATCTGTATATGAAGTATGATATTGTAATATCCCTGCTCTGTTCAACACTTAAAATTCTGAAATCGTTTTATACAATGCTGGCCCTGTAGGTTATAATGACAGATACTTGAGAACTAAATTTCGAGATTTGTTGTAGGAATGTTTTCTGATCAGTATAGAAAACTGCAAACTATTGTGTTACAAGCAATAACGTCGAAGTCCCACATCACATAAATCACACTCATCAACTCAATTCTTTCATTCTTCAAATAACAAGATTTATAGAAGCAATATCTTTGTAACCACAAGTTCTCAATGCTACTAAACATTCAAAGAGAGCATACACGATGGAACCTGAACAGAGCATGACAACAAATGCGACCCAAGCCTTGACCTTCAGATTATAAATGATGTAAAATGGACAGTAAATAGTAGAAAGAGGCACCTGGCTATTGACGCCGAAACACAATAAAATAATGGGAGCCGTCTGGTGATGAACGACGCCCCAGAATGATCCCAACCTTTCCTCAGCTCAAAGAGGCCATAACTACTTGCAGAGGTTGATTGGCATCGTCAGAAGTGGTTCATTAATTCAAACGCAGGACTCAGCACCCAGAGATATATCGTACGATGCCAGGAATGATCGCAACCTTCTTCAGTCACAACTTACAACAGTCCCATCGTTCATTATGGTATCGGTACAAACCGTATATGCCACTTGCACTAGCAAGTGACGATTTCTCAGACTGAAGGATACACACCCGACGCACAATACCTTCAACTCAGGGCAACTTTCATATACTTCCGCACACTCCTTGTAGGCACTCGGTGTTCAATGATATACAACCCGCAAGCTTCCCACTCCTAAAAACCAACAGTGAAATGTCTTCAACCCGAAAGCTTCCGGCTGGTTACTCACCGCATGTATACTGATCAAACTCTCAGAAAAACAAAACATGAGACTCGTCTCTTCTCAGAATACCTGAAAACATTCAATCATTTCCATCTTCACACTGAATGTTTGAAAACGCAAATGGAAGTCCCGTTGTGAACTTCCCACAGAAATGTGAATGGGTTGGCATCCACTTCGCAATGTCTAAAGGGGTTTCGTCCTTAGTAGACAACAGTCACAAAACGATTAAAGAAGAAATTGTATTCAGAAATCAAAATTCTATACTTCCCTTCGACTGTGGTCCCTTCCATATACTCTACCAAAGAAGGATTGCATGGAACGTTACACAACCAGCACTGGCAAGTGGCAACAATAATTAAATAAGCTTAACATTATAAAATAACGTTGTCCTATTCATCACCGAAGGCTCATCCTTAAAAAGAATATAACATTAGTAACATAAAAGCCATGAATAAAATAAGCACAACTTCTCCAAGACATTAAAGCATACAATGTGACCACCCAACATCCCTTATGAGCAACTATTAGCCTATCGGGATGAATAGTAGGCTAATTGCGTAACCGAGAGGACTACGCTAAGGAAGGGGGAATGACAGATATATACCTTTAATTTCCAGTTTTCCTCACCTCAAATGCACTTCACAAACTTCTTAATATATCTTCTCAAGCAGGGTGACATCATGAATGAACATACCTATTGTGATGAGAGGTAACCTTTTAACTTCAAGGATCATAATTCTCCATCTAAAAACAAATTGCACCTTTTATTTAAAAAATGATGTTTGCCCGAACAGAAATATATCACACCACTTTCCATGAGGATAGGACAAGATAGGAATAAGACGAAACACTTCTCTTTTGAATAAGACAAATTTTTGTCTTAGGCGCGCTTCATTTTAAGGAGTTGATCTAATTATTTTAAATTAATCATTCCTTCAGCAATCTGTCAGCATCGACTAATCATTTTCTCCTTATAGCAGCTTATGGAAACTTCCCTTTGTTTAATATAATTTCTGCCTTGTAAAACATTATTGCTGTATTTAATATAATCAATCTCTTTTTTTTCTTAAATGATAATCATTTCTTTTCTTTCTATATATATCATTACTGCACAATATATTAATCTTTATTTATGATAATCATTGCTTTCGCGAATATGTAATCACAGTATTTCAAAGCGCTGCTCCTTATATTGATCCTTTATTTCTGATTGCTGCAACTTATTTACATTTGATCACTGCTAATTCATACAATATATACAATGAAAACTTAAGCATACTTGTCTGATTGCTTGTCAATAGAATGCTATATCCAACTACAACAATACTTGAAAGAGCACCCCTCAAATATAAATTTTGGTGACATTATGGTCTTCACATAAACCTTTCGCTTGCTCAACAGTTGCATATTGTATAAATGCAAAATTTAAAACCTTTTTTCTTCTGAGTTGTAGGGTTCCTTAGCATCCATACCTTTATATTTTCACCAAATACTTTCTTCAAATCCAATCTCTCCTTTGATATCAATGAAAATTATTCTAACAATCTTTCTCAGACACATGACAATGATCTTGCTTATGTACCTTGACATCAATGATGATGATTTCTGATTGTCCATATGCATTTAACATCAATGACAGCATTTCCAACAAATGCAACAAATTATGTTGTTATAGGTAGGCTTCTTATGGATAGTCACAACTCCTTGTTTTGAGCTCCTTGCATTGCTCATTGCCTTGACCTCATATAGGAAGATCTTAGCAAGCTTCCCTAAATCAAAACATGTAAAGAGGACGCAAGAAATATTTGTAAATATATATAATCATATGTGGGTCCTCAACTTTATGAGGAAATTCACTAGTATGAAAGAGTTAGCTCATCCAAGAATTACCTACTTTGCACCCAAATTTATCACGTTGCAATCCTTGCTTCAATCCAAGGCATCTTTTGAGAAACATGTTAGTAAGTGAGGAGTGATCTAAGTCATCATATGCAAAGACCAATGCAGGGGTCGACATGGTTGATTGAGTTTTTAATGAGCATGGTTTTTGGCAACTAGCCAAGGAAACTGTGCAAACAACTTTCCATTATATTTTGTTCTTACATCAATTTCATGTGTTTATTTTTGCTCACACTTATTTATGTTCATCGGTAATGTTTCACAATGATTTCAGTAGAGAGCCTTTAGTTGTTCTCCTATGAGTTATTGATGGACAAAACCCTGCAATGGGCTCATATAAGAGGGCATGGATACAGTAAAGGAGGCCATCAAATCTGTTTATTTAGGGTTTGAGAATAAGAAACATCTCATATGGGAGATCAATTATAAAAGATGACACCTTCAGCTTCACAAGCCTCTATATGCAATTGCCTACTACCTAAATCCAACATTCTAGTTTTGCACAAATTTCAAGGCTGATGAGGAGGTGTTGAGTGGGCTCTACAAAGTTGTTAAGCAAATATCATTTGATTCATTAGTTGGAGCACATATAGTCCATGAGATAAAGATGATCAAGCTTGAACAATGAGACCTCTTTGCACAAGACATATGTAATAAAAATCGGATGCAAATACATTCAGGTAAAAATCTATTAAAGGAATACTTTAAAAAATAAACTTCTCTATGTTTTTACCATTTTACATTAATAAACTCAAAGTTACAAAATAGAGTTGATTTTTATGTTTTCTCCTTTCACATGCATGGTGGAAGATGCCTGGTGCTAAGGTGGTATATCTATAGGAGGATTTTTGTCCCACGTGGTTCATAAACTTGCGATTTCTCCGAAAATTGGCGGACTAAGATCTTTCGATAGGAAATATTTTTCACCAAACTCCATCTTCAACAAACCAAGGAGTTGCAAACTTACAAATAGGCTAAAATCGAATGTGTTTCATGGATTTGGCCTTCGGCAAATCAAGCAATTTGCAAGCTAATATTTTTCATTTTTTTGTTGAAAGTAGGAAGAACCAAGCATTTCAGCAAACTTGGCCTTTCTTAAACTTGATTTTTGAGAAACTAAATCGTCGGTGAACTAGCCATCAATGAACGAAGTGGTTCGTAAACCTATGAAACCATTGAAACTCCAAACTTGGCCAACATTTAGCCAATTTCACCAAATTTAAACCTAGGACAACCATTATGCTAATTAAAACAGTGGCATCTTCAGTTTGGTCAAATTAATCCCGAAAATACCTCCTAAAGAAAACAGTAAAAACACACCCAAAACTTAACTAGAAAAGAAAATTGAACATGAAAAATTTGCTCATGCACCCAAATGCTTCTCCATCAATATGCTAATTTATAGTCTTTTGGTTGTCACAAGACATTTTCTACAATGGTTTCAAATTGTTGTAGACAATCTGATAACAATCAAAATGTTCAAAGTGTTTTGGAGGGCCAAGATGAAAGGAGGTGAGAATGGAAAACAATTGATGTGATTTTGAGAATATAGGCTATAGAGATCAATTAGATGGGTAGGTGTAGCTAGTGATATAAGGTGCACAACATGAGATGGCATATTGTCAATGACCAAAATGTTGTACATGCCAGGGATCATTGCATAAGAATTTACAAGCAAGATCAGAATTGGCGTAAAAGAAAAACAGTTACGCAAATAAACAAAAAAGTGGAAAACTTTTGTCTTCAATGACGACAAACACAAAATTTGGCTACAAGGACAAAAGTAGGGACCACATAAAGATGACAAAAAACAAAAACCAAGGAACACAAACAATTGACATGAATGAATGAATGACTAAGATAAAATAACAAACAAGGGAGCAACAAGCAATGGGGAGGATAGAACAGTGATAAAGAGTTGTCTAGGAAAAGAATACATCATCCCTAATGAGAAAAAAGATAATTTAGTAGATGGAAATGTAATGTCTCCTTTTGGGATGGCTCTAATTTTGCCCTAGAATCACAAATTTTATTAAAATAAGAATTATAAGATGGTTAGAGATAACTTAAAATGCCTTTTTAACAAGATAAACCCTTATTGAGGTCTTCCTTTTGTAAGTTTTGACAAAAAGAATCCAGTTATATACTTCATTTAATTGAAATCAAGTGCTAAGTAAAGAGCAAGAAATAAACAATACTTCCCTTTGAGGCCCAATGGTAACTTGTCATAACAGTAGAATTGATATCTATCATATTATCCAAGAGCGTTTGCCAACCTTTGGCATTCTGCAGCTATTTGTATTCTAATATATATGATAGGTTCCTCAATCCTCATCTCCTTTGAGGCTTCTCAATTATTCCCTCCCAGCAGCCTTCTTTGATGTGATCTATGTAGGAAGATTTGATATTCTTTGCTTCTTAGTTCAAGTATACCGGGTACAATATTTGGTCTATAGTGTTGCCACTCCAAATATACTTTGAGGTGAAGTTAGACTCGATAATGCAGCTTCCCTTGATTTGGTCTCGATAGGATGCTTCAGCATCATTCAACATCTTTGTAATCAAATCATTTGTAAGCCAATTCCATGGTTGTATTCTGCTAAGACCAATTAGGCTCTGTGACTTGTCTGAAATTATACTCTATCTCAAAGATATGATACTTTTAGATGTATTTCAAATTACTCAGCCTTGGATACATGAAGAATTGATTCTATGTTGTTGACTGAAGGTTTTGTTCGATGAAAAACAATACCACCTAGAGACATCACCTCTGATGGCGTCAACTAATAAGGAAGGGATTTGATGGCAATAAGGTCCCCTGCCTTGTTCACAGATAATTAGTTTGAACAGTACAGCTTCAACATAGGTCTTACTCTCGGCAGACACCAGTGTTGATTGTGTGATTGTCTTTAAACCTTTATTAATCTACAAACTATTCGATTCCTTGAGTTTGAAATTACAAAGTAATCATCACTCAGAGTTTGATGTTCCTCAATAGTATTCGGCTTTGATATGTATATGGTCGCACCCACAATGCAATAAATCACTAGTCTCTAATATTTCTGCCAGGATATGGATATGGTTGCAGAGCTCGAATCCGTAATTGACTGCCCTGTCGATGAGTATATTGCCTGCTGGTTCGCTAACACTTGGTCTTCTAATATCTCTGTATCTCCTTGGACGGAAGGATGCGTGATAAACACTGATATCTTCCATGTATGCTTGATTGTCTTTTTTCCCTCTCCTACGTGGATTATGGATTGAACATCCCTTATCTATCTTTGCCAACTTGTACAAGAGAGACGTTGTTTCCTAAGCCATACACTAACTGCTCTGTGTATTTTCTATTGAAGTAAATCATTTCTTCGAGACTTCATTTAATCCGTCTATGAATAGTAATGTGGCACTCTTACTACTCACTGCACTGGTTATAATAACCCCATCATTTTTTACCTTAGTTTTGCCACCTTCAATGAGGTTGTATTTAATTATTTAGTAATCCTAAATAACGTTTGTATTAATCTTCCTTTGGTCGGTGAGTATATTTGCAAGGTATATGTCGGTCACATAGTAAACCTAATGCCAAGTATTGAAAAGGAATGTTTTGTTCATTAATTATATTATATTCATTATATTATTATTAATTCATGTTTTTATTATATTTATTTATTAATATATTGTATTAATAAATAGATTGTATTCATTTATTATTTAATAATAAATTATATTATAGTTTATTATTATTATTCATTCATTAATTTTATTTATTTTTTATTATAAATTGATTATTATTTATTATTAAGTCTTTATATGGTAGAATTTTAGACAATTTCTTTTGTAATTTTGATCTGTTAGAGACTTCACAAAATTGGTGTGGACAAGATGAAGATATCGCCAATGGGCTCCAAACGGAGGGACATGACAGGAAATCAGAAGTGAAAATTGGCTCTGGCGCCACTTAAAAATGTTTCCAAAATCACTATATACATTTTATTTTTTTCCAGAAGGTTGGACAACCGCTTCCATTGCTCTCACACCCTTGTTTAGAATTATTTATGAATTTTGTGTGTAATCCTTTCAAGTCCAACCACAACCCATGAGCCAAAAAAAGAAAACAAAACCAAACTCAAGTCAGAAGAGTGATTCTTCATCACTCATCTTAGCAATCTTTAAACATATTAGTTGCACACTTACAAAATTTATGCAGACTGTACGCCAACTGGACATCATTTCAAACTCCAGGACTGCACTGTTAACAGAAGAAAATAAGAACTTTCCTGGTTTATAGAAAAGGATGCTCAATTTTGAAGTGAAATGGATATTTCTGTCCATTTCAGAGCACATTAGTCTTGTTTCTTATGTTCTCATCCACAGTGGCATTATATTTAGCCTCAGTATAGCAACCAGGTATTAGCACTGAATTTGTATCTCCAAGAGGATTTTCCCTATTTACATAACGTGTCAATTGTTCAGACTTTCTCTATATAGAACTCTACTTCTTTTCATTTAAATCCGTGCAAAGCTTGATAAGTAGTTTCATTACTCTTCAGTAAATGTAGTATACTTCAGTCTCTGTTGTAACAGTCTATATAAAACTTTTTGAATTACCCAATATCTAACATATGAAAGTGGCTACAGGGAAAATGCAGGAGATCATGGAAAAACAAAAAAAAATCAAATTAATAAAATTTCAAAGACATAAAAATTAAACTTTAGTGTAATTTATTTTACCTTTGAATAATCCTTTAAATAAGTTTTGCTCCTAACCATGAAGCTGCTGCCACCAGGTTCAGCCCAGCAGTTTGAATGAATTCCATCTTTTTCAGGTTGTAAGGAGCCTTTAAATTGATTTATGTCTACTTCAATTGCAGGAAAGCTTAATACTAGTTCTGTGTTTGATTCACGACCTGCACAACCAAAATACATTTAGCTCACAAGAATCCTTTCTAGAAGATAAAAGCTCAACAAAATCATATTCCTAAATCATATGCAATAAGAAAAAGGGACAAAATCTGCACTACTATGCAGGGTTGATCTATTTGAAAATAGATGCCCCAAAAGGCCACTAATTCCACTTCCTTATTCAATTGCATACATTCCAAAAATCCCCAGCCTAGAGGTAGATTCTAACTGATGAATTGCCCTATGTTAAGTAGAAGCTCTGCAATCAGTCCATGGCTAATAATTCAGAGTTCCCACTTACCCTGTGATAACCAATCCCACTTTGCTCATCACAAAGGCTTATAGGCAGACCCTCCCAGCCTACCTTGTTACAAGACAATACCAAAGATTTAAGACTACTGTTAAATCATGTTGACAAAAGGATTATCATAAACCATTCAAGTCAAATAGTCACTCTCGCGTCCTCTATCCTTCAGTGATGAGACCTTGCATCTCACTGGTTGCATGGGGGCAAAAAGAGAGGGGTCAAGCAAAAAGGAAGAAAAAGAAACAAAAAAAGAAAAAAGAAAAAGATTTAAGAAATCAAAGTCAAAATCAAGAATAAAATAAAAGAAAAACTTGAAAATCAAGGTCCAAGAAAGATCAAGCAAAAGAAAAAGACAAACTGGCACCAAGTAAAGAAAGAAAAGAAACTTAATGGTGTAGAAATGCATTTATTATTGGCCATAATCACTGCAGGCAGTTTCTCTTGATTGAGCTTCCTTTTTCCTTCGCTCTAATAAATGGTCATCATAGATCTAAGGCTAGGGTGATCTCGTGAGTTTAGGATATCTACTATTTTTGAGATTTTTCATGGACTGAGATTACTATTCTTACCCATAATCCTATTCTCACTGCTACGTTTAGCATTTTAGTCCACACTTTTAGGTGCAACATAATACAAAATAAATATAGGGGTGGAACACCTCTTTGAATTAGCTCCTTCAGCTCTATATTTTTAGCTCCTTCAGCTCTTCTCATCCTGATGATGGATCATAGAGTGTGATTCGAAATGTTGATGTAAAAATCATACACACAATCAAATCCAGAAACAGCATTATCTCTAGCTCTATATAAATTAAAAACTAGCCTAAAACTGGAAAATATGTACTTGCAATTGACAATCTTAATAATAATTTTTGAGTTAGCTCACATTCATATTAAGTAAAATGTAAATATGTATGTTTTGGGTCTGCATAAATAAAAGGCTAAAACATTCAATCAAAAAGTCGGCAGATTTATGCTTTTTGGTTGAAAATAAATCCAAGTCTAGACATGTGCACTATTTAGTTTTAAAGAAAGAGATTAAACAATTCAAATACAACATATAATGGATAGTTTAATATACACATGAAAGTTGAGGTAAATTATATGCAAGACTTGAAACAAATCCATGATCTACACCTTTGAGCTCACGTAAAATACAAAACTTGCATAGTTTTTTAAGTAATTCAACCGCCAAGACACATAAAAAAAACATGTCAATAACCATTTACAACCAGAATAGTCATAACAAACATCATAGAGAATAAATAACTGTGACTCACAATAACACTAAATAGTCAATGAATAGCAACTCCAACAATATGTAGGCATGAAATTACCATTGATTGATAAAACTAAGCATAAAAAGGCACTTATTTATTCTATTTACAAAACAATTGTATAAAAATAAATAAACTAAGCTAATTGCACTTCTGCCCTGACTATGACTACTAGCATGAAGTGCAAGCTTTGATACAAATTAGCTTATCCACTAATTACAAAATTATAACTATCAATTGAAACTTAATTATTATAATTATCCCTTGAAATCTCTACTCTCTTGCATGATGAGGTAAACAATTTAAAAATAGTAGGCTTGCTTCATAAATAGACTAAGTTGCCGGTTCGGATTCGGGTTCAGATGCGGGTTCGAGATTTGGGTTAGAAATTCGTTCAAAAATTTTCTGGGGTTGGATTCGAATTCGTTTTGGGTTCGTCCGTATAAAAACATATGTTTTTTTTTAAATATATATGTGTGTGTTTGTGTGCAGCAGCAAATAAGTTCATACACCACTATGCTAATAGTAAAGCAACATAGCAAAATACACCACCATATATATTAGTGTTTTAGTCCAAATGACATGTTTTACCTTTTTGGCCTTTTTAGTGGTCTATTTTAGGGTTGGAGCATTGGATTGACTAAAATAGACCAAAAAAAAAACTTTAAAAAGGTCAAAAAAAATCAATTTTTGGCCAAATTTGGCCTCTGTCCTGCCACAGATTTGCAAATTTGCCATAAAAATGGCAAAATTTGTGTTGGGTCCGTCTGACAGAATTTGGGCAGACTTTTGCAAGAATATGATAAGGACCAGACTTTTGCAAGAACTGAACCAATTTTGGAGTTGCCAAGGAAGAATTCGGTAACATAGTAAATAGATAATGCTAAAAATAGTAAAAGACAAAACAAGCATTGGCTGCTCAGCAAAAAATGATACAGGTTAGCAAATCCTAAAACATACTCCTCTTTGAAAATGCTTACAGCTCAAACACAAATTAAAAATAGGCATCTAGATAGGCAACTCTAGATGAGTTCAATGATTCTACAACTTTTCCTCTAATTATGATCAGCCCCCTTAAGAAACCTTTAAAATCTACTTAAATACATCCATCCATTGTACAAGTGTGTCCAGTTGGCAAGTGTGCACCTAACCATTGAAATCAAAACATTTTCAAAAATTACTTTTTTTTGGAGTGTCTCAAGTTACAAACACACCCAAACACTAGAATCTAACCTAAATATACTTGCTTTAAATTGGCATGTGCCTTATGCTTAGGCATGCACTTGAGGAAAATGTAAACTCTTCATATTGACATGCCTCTATGCATTGATGTACACATGCATTTGAGGCAAATTTTCAATTGTTTAAACAAACTTATGTTCCTGTGTATTGGTGCATGCCTAAGCACTGTGAAAGGTGAACAACGCACAGGAAATACTAAGCAGGAGAGCGGGGGGGTGCGGGGGGCTTAATTAGCATCAGATTTTTAAAATTTTAAACTTATAAACACCATAAGACATAAAGATAGCAACCATAAAGGCACAAACACTAGATTTCTCATGGGAAACCCTTTCAGTTGAAAAACTACAGCATTTCATTTACAAAATGGGCACCAACCCAAATTAAATAAGTGAGCACCAACTCTTAGAGAACACCAACCCTCTTTGAAGCACTAACTCCAAACAGCCGAAGCACCAAATCCAATGAGCTGAGGCACCAACCCGAAAAGCAAGACTCGCTGATTAGTGAAACTTAGAAAACTTAAATTCAAGATAAAATGCTTAGCAAAATATCTAGCTCCTCCAATCAGTAACACACATCTCCTTCCACCTTCTAGAAAAACACATACTCTGTATATGTATATATATATATATATATATATATACCCACCACTGAAACACTATACCAGCACTGTTAACCCATCCTCTTTCCATGACAACATATTAAAAAATCTCCCCCTTTGTCAATGATGGAAACTCCATCTGAAACCAAAATCAAACAAAGAAGCTCTAAAGTAATACTACTCCCTCTGACTTGTTTCTCCCCATTTGACATCAATGACAAAACCAACATGCATAACCAAAACCAACCTATATAACTGAAATAGGGCTGAAAGATGACAATGAAAACTCCCCCTGAGTCCAAACAACAATTCAATGATGGAGTGAAATCATTCCCAACTTCTCCCTTTTGAAGTCATCAAGAGCGTATAGATTGTTAGCAACCCCGCTTGTATGAGCAAAATGTTTATCTTCTTTTCTAATCCCACAACAATCTGAATCAAAAACCAAACTGTGTCTTTGATCACAAAACTGACTCCCGCTTAATAGATTGTTTCAGACCTTCTACGTATAAGACATTTTCAACTTTTGTCTTACCATCATTCAGCCAATTGTACCTATACCTCTGACTTTTGTACATGTATTACCAAGAAATCTTACCTTACCTCCATTAGTGTTTTTGAGAGTGATAAACTTGCTCTTATCTCAAGCCATATGCCTAGAACAACCACTGTCAATGTACCATTTATTTTTTCCATTTTGTGCGAGAAAGGTTGTTTGCACAATCAAAGATTCCACTAACACTTCTTTCTCCTTCTACCTCCAAGCCTTAAACCCCCTTAGCTTTGTCCTCTTTCTCAAAGTATTGTTCTTGGAGAAATCTGCCATACCACTTCTACAAACTTTTGCAAAGTGACCAAACGTATTACATTTATAACATACAACATTTTAGTTCCTTGGAGGAGCAAAAGAATTCCTACTCCTAAGTCTGAAATCGTTTCTTGCAAACATTCTACAATTGATTGCCTTGTGTCCAAAATAATTGCAAGAGAAACAATAACCATGAAAGAAAGAATTATTAAACATGTTCAGACGTGCTTGTCTTGAGATAGGAGGCTTCTCGAAAGCATTAATTCTGATTTTTGATGTTGAATCCCTTGAGCAAACAACGCTAGTCTTCTGTTGTTCTTTTGTAGACAAAGAAATTTGACCTTCTTCAAGACCAACTCCGCCTTTATCTTTAGATGATTTTTGTGAGGCAATAACCTGCAATAACCTTGTCCAAGGACATAATTTTTTTCTGATTTATCCTCTCATCATTCAGTTGTGTTGAAGATTTGTCTAACTTTATAAGTGAAACAGTCTCAGCTTCAAGTCTTTCACAGTTTTCTTCCTTAAGCTTAAGTTGTTTTCTGATTTCTTCTTCTATTTTCTTGGCTTCAACCTAAACCTTAAAGTCAACTATGGATTTGTTTGCTTCTCCAAGAGCTAGAGATATCTTGGTATTTGCCTCATTCTCTTCTTGTTTCAAAAAATTCAAATTCTGAACTTTCTTTCTAAGTCTCTTGATTTTATCTAGAGCCCTTATTAGCTCTTCTTCAAAATCCTTTTCTCATTCTTCATCAATATGATCTTCAAGTTCTTGACTTTCATCCTATACTTCTTCAAGACCATGAACAAAATTCCTTCAGTTGAAGACTCTTCATCACTAACATCAAATGAATTGCTTTCATCCTTGGAATAGAGACTCATTTTAAATTTTTGTCTCTTCTTCCTTGGAATAGAGACTCATTTTGAACTAATGTATCAATTGTACAAAGAATCTGATGGCTTGCAATCTACTTTCTTCTGCTACTTGGAATCAATGATACTTGAGTCTTTTCTTGACAAAGTTGCCTCTTTCAACAGCAAGGGCCTAAAAGAGACCCTTAGGGTCACTTGCTTGAAAATTTTGTTTATTTAGCTTGTAGCAAGCGTTTCTGGCCCTAGGTGACCTCAGCTTACCACAGATTTTCTCATAGTTGATGAAATATAAGTAAGATGTCATACTCTCACACATGCCACCTCTGCACACACTCAGGAAAAGGTACCCCACCTCAATGACCTGAGGCACTGTGCTCCTATGGAGTGTCTTAGATAGTGGAGGATCTTCTGCAATGGATGGTAGGAGAGCTTCAAGCAGAATTTTAGGACAACACTCTATATCTCCCACAAGGTCATTAAACCAAGGCCTTCTTGCCCAAGGCATTCTACAAGAGACATCATCGGATCTTGTAGTAGCACCTTCACTGTTTTTGGTGAGGTTATAGGTTCCTCTTCTAGCAATATAGGTTAGACATAGTTCATCCAGCATTATGGCATCCTTAGCTCTATCTTTGTTGGTGATGAGTCTTCCCTTTTGGATCTTTGCATTATTTATGATCATTTTATTGGTCCCACAGGTTCCTTCCCTTCTAAAACGACTAGAGTTCTTTAGTACCTTTATTATTTTGTCGCTTTTAGATATATATTAGTTTTAGCATATTGTAGCCTGTCTCTGCCTCCATCTTGCTATTGTATCTAGTCATATTTCTGAGTCCTATTGACCATTTCCGGTCATTGTGGACATTCAAATAATTTATTTCTTTGTTCCTTTCAAGAAGCCACTTTTGCAATGCAATGAAGATAATAAGACTCATGTTTTGTCCAAAACTCATGCAAAGCACTTGATACAGACTTCTCGTTTCTGCACCTTATCTCAAGAAAACTAAGCTGCCTTATTCCATTTCAACAAATTGCCAAAAACAATTAATATGAAGTGCACTGTCACCATTAATTTTTCGTTTCCTATCATCCAGACACCTTGCAGAATATGGATAGCACCATAGAGAAGGCACTGCACACCTTCCCTACTAAGTAATTTCTAAAATAGAAATCATTCTCCTCTACTGATTAACAAATTAGATACACTGTTGACTACAGCATAGTTGGATTTGTTTACTTTGTCACAATTATGTTTCTATGACTAAGTTTTTGTCTATAAAAGCTCTTTGTATGGCAAAGAGGTGTCCTTCCCATCTTTATTAGAATAGTCATGCTTCCTTGTTTCATAAAAGAGTCCCATCTGCATGGTGTCAATTTTTGACAAAATAGATAATTTGGGAAAATCCTTTCCACTGATTGACAACCATTTTATTTAGTAAATAAGAAAATATGCTCCTGATTAAAAAGTAATAATATAAAATTGGACACATATAGAAAAAAATTACAGTTATGCAAGCATTTCCAGTTTAATACAAAGAAATGCAGAGTTAATATTCCTTATGCTCAGCACAAGTCAAAATGACTAGAAAAAGCAGGATGGTAGCAAGAGAGAGATAGACCTGGGGGACCCATCAATGACATGCCAAGTACAGCCCATGAAATGTTCTTCAACCTATGTGAACCACCCTGATTGAGTAACCAGAAAATCAGGACATCATCAGGGGAAAAACATTCTCTTGATTAGGAGCGACATGCAATTAAAAAAGTAATCCTATAGAAGAACTTCCTATAGAAATGAATAACTCCAAGTGCTGCACTGTAAAATCTCTTCATTCAAACGAGAAAATGTCTTATATAGCAAGGGAAAAATTTTACCAAGGACTACTTGAAATTTGATGCACAGAAGCTAACATTTAAAAAGGGAAGATTAAAAGAATACCTTCTCAGGAGATTGTTCATCCTCATCCTCATCACTATCTTCACCCTCCATTGGGCCCTGAGCAGCAATTGCATCATAAAACTCTTCTTGTGTTTCAAATTCAGGAAATTCAACCTTGACATCTGAAACCCCTTGAGCTTTCTTTTTAGCTGTTACAGGTAATGCCTCAAGACTGAGACCAGGATTTGCTCCAAAGTACTCTCTCAAACCTGATGACATCAAACATAATAATTCAAAATGAGATTTGTTACAAATGATGAAGAATCGCTCAAGATCTATGACAATAATCATCAGAACCAAGTGAAATAAGACAATAGTTTATAAATCAAGATGTAATTCAGTCTGAACACATTTCAAAAGAAACTACAGTAGTTTTAAATTTCATATTAAATACTAAGAAGTTAAATATCAAAAACAAATAAGCATATAAACTTACCAGATGGATAGGTAAGTTTGTTGTGCAGTAGGCAATTTTTTAAATTTTCCTTGGTTATATGCTTACCTCTATAAGCAATCTATATAGGTTAAGAACAAGCTTCTAGATAAACTATGTATTTGATTTGCATGGATGTTTTGGATCACACACTCCACAATCTTTTGATCATGGAGTCTTATCCAAAACATCAATGCCAATAAATCACACCTAAATTTTCCAAAAGGTTGTTCACAATCCAATCGACTGTGCAACTGATGCACAATTTATGTAAGATCATACAATAGATGGTCCTTGATTAACATGTTTTTAGGCAACTTCATGCCAGGTGTATGGATTAAAAAGGCAGCCATTCTAAAGTGTCTTGCTGTTTTATTGATTTCAAAAAAACCTTTGACTCAATTTCAAGACACCTGCTTTTCCAAAACATAAGAGATGTTGGCATTCCACATTCCTTGATTACCATCCCATGGAAGCTTTATGACAAAATTATTGGGTGGTTTAATACTTCTCACAATTTCTCTAACTTTTTGAAAAGTACCAATTGGGACTCAATTTGACATAGCCAAAATTGGTTTGAGTCCCAAATCCTTTGTCCACTTAGGCCTTCTTTTGCCAATCACATAACTGAAATGAGGAATCTTTCTATTCATCTCTATTTGTCAGATTTGCTTAAGTGTTCTTCAGATGTTCTTCATCCCCCATGTGACTATCATATTTCAGAAGTTGCAAAGATCCACAAAAGATTCTACATGTGGAGCTGTGTCAACATTTTCATAAGTTCGCTAACTTCCCATAACACCACCAAATAAACTTTCTTTCATCTGTGAAACATTTCAAAGTTTGAAAAACTCACTGAAGTGCAGATAAGCAATGTGGCAAAGGCATCAAGGTTCACAAACCACCTAAAATGCCAACTAAATTCACCTCAAGCCCAAAGTGTTGATTGAAGCCTAACTAGTTAAGGATATCAACAAGTTCACAAAATCATGGAAGTACTAATAAGATACAGTGTCAACGAATTGACAAAGGTTTCCAAGTAATGACCTCAACAAGGTTGCAAAGTGTATGCCTTGGCTGGTTTGTGACTTCATGAACTTGCTAATTTCCCAACAAGGTTCCAACTATTTAAAATCGCCAATAAGTACACCCAAGGTTCCAAGCAACGTTCGACCAAGTTTTGAGATAGGGGAACCGGTGACGAGGGGATAGGGGCACAAAGTGCCTAAGTTTGGGAACGGCGGGGGAACAGCGGCTTGCAGGTGGTAAGGGGGTGGGATTAATATACCTATAGTACTTGAAAAGTTAGTTATAAAAAGATGTATAAGAACTACATTTCAAATGAAACTTTGACAATTTGGTAAAGTAGCAAAATTGCAAATACTACATACTAAGATTTAAGATTTCCATTTTAATTTTAAATACTTGAATATTAAATAAAATTTCAATTTGACAAATGAAATTATCAAAGTGAAGATTTCAATTACATCAAAAATATCATAAAAATGATTACCGTCAATAGCATGATATCCAAATAAGTACAAAACATCAAAATTTACCCAAGGGAGGCCTCTACTCATCCCCTAAGGAAAACTCCTCATCACTGGAACTACTAGACTCCTCATGGTCAAGATATGCCAAATGAAAACTAACCAGCCCTAGATCTAAAGCTATTGCATCCTCATTAATCTACAATGGTTACTCTGGCTCTACATCCCATCATGTTGTTGGATTCTCTTTGTACGCACGCGTCTTCCAATCAATGAGATGCAAAGTACTATGTACAACCACAAACTTCTTTGCTCTTCTAGAGATAAGTGTGTTCCTCTTAAGAGAGTTATGAAGCTATAAGTAGATTAGTTCCTCTCAACAGCTGAAGAACTAGAAACTTGAGATAGCAAACGAATAGCTAGAATGGTATCCTTTCATTTTTGTCCATGACAGTTCCACCACAAAATTGGGTTCTCCTATGTCATAGTTCCTATATCCATCCTAGCCACATTAGAAGAGCCACTAAGAGTGGAAAATCTGGTCCACTCAATGTGAATCCTACCAATGGTATTAGGAGCATACATCTTATCAATGCACTTGAAGAAACCTGCCTTCACCTCATCATCTTGAATCAGTATAACTCTGTTGTCCTCAATTTTGTATTCACAAAATTGGAAAACCCTACGCAATCTTCTCATGAATTTGTAAGCGAAATTCTCTAAGCCCAATGTTCCAAATGGTGTTTTAAGAAGGCAATCAGTTATCCCTTGAATTCTCCTAAGTCATACACCTTTTGAATACCATTTTTGAAGGTTTCTGTCAAATTTTTCTTTGTCTTTCTTGGTAGGGCGTGTTTTTCTTCCCTGACTACAGGTACTTGATTTTTGGGCACCTTCGAGTCTTTGTTTGTTTTTCTTGATTGTTTGGTTTGTTTCTTGTTTTGTTTTCAACCTAGGTTTGTTGCATTTTGAATTCCACTCGTTTCTTGCTATCTTAGGCCTAAATCGGAGCTATACTTTAAGAGATAATGAGGAATTAAGTAATCTGCGGGTGGGGTTTTTAAGCCTGGCTGCAAGTCTTCATTTCTTGTTTAAAAGTCTGCGATGTGGAAACAAAAGTCCACCAAGGCTTCTTAAGTCATGTCAAGTGGGCTTTTTGTTAGTCATTACATCTCATCTTGGGTGTCATTTACTTGCAATACGGAATTAAAACTCCACCATTACATATTTGCAAGGAAATATGTTAACTTTAATTAGATTTTAATGTATTGGTGGGCTTTTAAACCTCATTACATGCCTTCTCTTTAGAGTTAAAATGTTTATTAAAACAAAGGATGTTTCTAATAAACTTATACTTAATGGTGGGCTTTTTAGGTTTGCTTGCAAAGCATTATTTTTATTTTAAAAATAAACATGTTTTGATTTGCAATAATGATCCAAAAGCCCATCCAAAGGCAAGGCGGCGATTTTTAAAGACATTACATATGCGTTTGCAAACAAAAAGTCAGTCTTTTTATTTAAGTTGTTTCTAACTCATAGGCATCTTGCACAAGGCACTCAAAAGCCCGTCTTTAATCTTTGGACATGTATTTTAAGCTCAAAAGCCTGCAAAGGGCATATACAAGTTATTTTAAAAGAGACCAAGCCTCATTTCACTTGTAACATACATCAAAAAGTCTGTTGTCAGCTATACGAAGACAAAGTGGCTATTTCTATATGCATTTCATACTTAAAGACCCATGTATATGGCAAACTCGACTCATAAACATGTTTTGAAAGCCTGTCACCACTATTAGAACGTGTTTTTGGCCTTGCGCGTGGCTTTAAAATGTCCGTCCCAGTTGTTTTAGCTTCTTGAATTGTGTTTCGAACCACAAACCCCGTCGCTGGTCTTCTTGGCTTGCGTCATGGATGTATAAGCTCGTCTAGGGCATTTTAAGTTCATTTTTATGAGAAGAGTTTGACTTAAAACTTGCAGCGTCCATATTAAAGCTCGTCTTGGGCATTAATATCAATTTTAAAGGCAAAAATACAGAGAATACTTGCAGCAGCGTATCCAAAGCTCATCTAGGGCAAATATAGATGTTTTTCTAAAAGAAAATGGTCTTTTTATTTGCAGAGACAAATCTAAAGCCCGTTCAAAGATAAAGATAAATAGATTGCAGCTTGTTTCCATAAAAAACAAACAGTGTTTGTTTCTATAGGAGCTGTTTTCGACATTCATTGCATTTTGTCTTGCATCCTCAACCAAACCACGTTTTGCAAGTTTGAATCAGTCATTGGAGTGCTATACTCAAGCATTTCTTCTCTCATTTATGGCCATTTGTCAAGGATTCATGGAGGACTGAGAATTGCATTCATTTTTTGTCAGGATTTGGTCAAGATTATTTGTCTATATAGCTGCAAGCTGGAGATCTTTCCCTAAATTCGAAATCATCAAGATTTGGGGGATTTTCTTCACATTTCCAAGACTTCTTCATTGCATTTGACATTCTCAAGAAGAGGTATGGTTTTATTTTTGAATTCTTCTTTGATGCAAGCTAGGGATGTTTTTTTTTTTTTGCTAAGAATCTTAGATCAGAGGTGATGTATTAATTTGTCTTTATACAAGACTATATCTGATTTATATTATACTAAATAAGACTCTACACTTAGAAGATCACTGCTATTTATTTCTGTGTCTTCAAGTGCAGATCCATAACGAATATAAATACATGTAAGAGATCATGTATCATGTAGAGACATGTCTTTACGTATGTAGAGACATGACTTTGCATGAGACATGCTCTACTCTTTAACCCCTACGACATAGACCGTTTCACAACAAATAACGTTGAATATACAAATGTTGTATTAAATGCAGAGTCTGATAGTTGGATTATATTCCTGTTACGATACGTAATTGTTAGCATTAACTGGTAAGGATGTAACCGGTACATGGCAAAGAGCTATTGTATTGATTGGCAAAGAGGTGTTGTCATTTATGACTAGGGATGCACAGTGTTCAATCAGGAACCAAGGATAGGTACAGATGACAAGCAGGTACAACTAACAATAATAAGTGCAAGGAGAGACTGGTTTGGAGACTGGTGACACATAGTGAGCAAGAAGAGGCACTGTCTCTGTTACTGATAAAGCTCTAACTAATCATCAGAGCAACCGGTAACCAAGGAAGGCACAATCGGTAATCAAGGTTTCAGTACTATGACTGATAAAGTGTATAACCGGAACCGAGGATCCAACAGGTACAGACAGAAAGAAATGGTAACAGGTGAAGGTTTTTATCTATGCACAACCTAGGGATATAAACCGATCAGTAAAGATATCATCAAGACTGATGAACCGGAGAAAGTCACAGTTGACAAACACTTGTGTAACTCTTTGACCGGGATTTGTTGCACAAAATCCGGAAGACTTTGTGTTATCAAGAAAATCAGTACAAGGCGCAATTGAAGGTTTTAATGCCGAAGTTTGTGGCATTAAAACATGTAGAAATCTCTAGTGAAGGAAAGCTTTCGGCATGCATCTGTTGTTTCCTTCATAAAGCAGAAAAAGCACATGGCATGCATCAGATGTTTCCTCAGTGAACTAAGACTCCACTAGGTGATGGATCCGAAGGAGATCTTTAAATAGGTCGTGCATGTAAAGAGCGGAAACAGAAAGAAGACTATATATTCTTTAGTCCGTGAAGAATATTGTTTGCTTTCATTCTCCCATAGATAAAGAGTGAACCTGTAAGCTGAAAGAAGCTACAAAAAGATGAAGAGAAAAAGAAAAGAAGATTGTGCAAGGAAGCACAATAGCCAAAGTAGAACATACCTGCTATGACTGTTGATGACTCTCAATTGAGAAGCACAACGATCTTATCAGGCTCATCAAAGTCATTTCTAAAAGATCAAACCCTCTATTGCTCTCTGACAATTGCAATAGCAAAATCCCAGTATTTTGGGTAGACATTCACAGGTCCCTTGTACTAAATCCCCTGACCGAGTGGCATCTGTGTAGATATTTTAAGTCTTCTAACCAGGCAGGTTCTAACAGGCCTTATTTCCTAAATCCCTTAACCGGGTCGCATCTAACAGTGTGTTTGTAATCCTTTAACAAGGAAAGCTCCTGACAGGGTGCACTTCAGAAGAGTGCAAAATTTGTGAGATTTCCTCAAACCGTGGTTTTCTCCCGATTTGGGTTTCCATGTGATAAATCTAGTGTTGTTTATTGCTTGATTGTGTGATAGCTATTTATGTGATAGAATCTATTCTACTTACACTTTTAGTTAGATTATATCAGATTTTGTTTTATAAATTTTAGTGTGTTGATTCACCCCTCCCCTCTTAGCACCAGTTGGGACCATCAATTGGTATCAGAGCCGTGTCCCTTTTCTAAGTTGCTTAATTACAACAGGGAAAAGTTCTAATGATGAGGAAGGAAGGACCTTATGGTGTAGCAGAATGAAGTTGTACATGAAAACCACTGGAGATCAATACTGGTCTCATGTAACCAATGATTACACTGAACCCACCAGTACCTTGACACCTGATCAACAAAAGATCAGCACAGAACACACAGCTGCAATGAGTATGATAGCAAGTACGCTATCTGATCATGTATATCTAACTACTGCTTGCAAGATGTGGGCCAAGTTACAAACTGTCTACAATGGTGACCCACATGTTCAAAGAGCAAAGGTAGAGAGCGTCGGAGGCAGATATGATGATATGAGGATGAATGAAGGAGAAGATATTGAACACTACAGCAATAGAATCAAAGAAGTGATGAACTCCATCAAAAGTGTTGGAGGAACATTGAGTGAGGAAGATGTGATAAGCAAAATACTGAGGACGCTAAGGCCACAATACGCTATCAAAATCTCAGCCATACAGGACCTCAGATCAATGAGCATGTCTCAAGTCACTCTTGACTCCCTAATCAGTACGTTGACTGCATTTGAATTGAGTAATTTTGATAACAGCTTACCCATGTTAGAAGCTGCTTTTAAGTCCTCTATTAATACTTCTTCCACCAAGAAATGAAGAGATACCGGTAATAGCTCTACCGATAAGTCTGAAAATTTTGTTGAAAATCTACTCTCTGAAGAGCTAGAGCGGGATGAGTTTGAAGCACTTATCGCAAGGAGATTTCCAAAAGGAAAAGGGAAGTACAAAGGGAAACTTCCATTAAAGTGATTTTCTTGCAACAAGATAGGACACATTGCTCCAAGGTGTCCAGATAATGAAAATAAAGAAAAGACCAACCGATTCAAGAACAAAGGAAATGAGTGCTACCTTGCTAAGGCAGGAGTCACCGACAATGAATCTGAGGATTCTGGAGATGAAGAAATTGCCTTTGTAGCAATAAAAGAAGAAAGCAAAGTGATAAGTGAATTGGCACTTATCTCAAGATCTCATCAATATGATGACTAGATCATTGACAATGGATGCACTCACAACATGACTGGTGATAAGAACAAGTTCATCAGCCTAAAGCTCAATGATGGTGGATTGGTGACCTTTGGTAACAATGCTCCCTGTGCTATCAAAGGCAAAGGCTCAATTGCACTTGGCAATGAAGCTGTATGCGAGGATGTGTATTGGGTGGAAGGACTCGAGTACAATCTAATGAGAGTAGCTCAATTAAACAACAAAGGATACTTGATGGAGTTTGGGCAGGGTTCTTGTATTGTCAAGAATCAGTCAGGAGCTCATGTTGCCATCGGTAGACAAAGTAAAAGGAACATGTTCTATCTAGAGTCAACCGAGGGGGCTTGCCACATAGATTTTAACAGTATTGTCAAAGTAAGCAAGAAGAAGTCAATTAGAGGGCTTCCTGAAATTACAAAGCCTGACAGAGATATTTGTAAAGAATGTCAGTTAGGAAAACTAACAAGAACAAGCTTCAGTAGTAAATACTTTTCTGTTGAAAACGTGCTAGATTTCGTACACACAGACTTGTGTGGACCTATGAGGACGAAGAGCTACTATGGAGACAGGTACTTCATGCTCTTCGTAAATGATTTTTCAAGAATGATGTGGACACTCTTTCTTAGAGAAAAATCAAAGGCCTTTGACATATTCAAAATCTATAAGGCTCGAGTGGAGGAGACCGGGAAAAGCTTGAAGTGTCTGAAGTCAGACTAAGGAGGTGAATACACCTCTCAAGAGTTCACTCACTACTGTGAGAAACAGGGGATAAAAAGGCAGTTGTCTGCACCGAGAACCCCACAACAAAATGGAGTCGCTGAAAGAAGAAACAGGACTCTGATTGATTGCGCAAGAACTCTAATGATTCAGAAGGATCTTCCCCATCACTTCTGGAGAGAAGCAATCAGCACTGCAGTGTATACACTAAACCGAGTTCAAGTTAAGAAAGGAACAAGTAAGACTCCCTACGAGTTGTCACACTCCCAATGTAGGCTATTTCAGAATTTTTGGTAGCAACTGTTACATCAAAAGAGATGTTTACTCTGGTAAGTTTGAGCCAAAAAGTAATCTAGGCATATTTCTAGGTTATTCCACCAAAAGTAAATCCTACCGGTGTCTGAATAAGAGGACAGGAAAAATAGTGGAAAGTATCCATGTAAAGATTGATGAATATTCAAAACCAAAGGAAAAGATCAGTAATGATAAATCAGACAGTCACGAGGAACATGATGCTAAAAATCATTTTAACTTTAATGAAATGATTGTTGCTAATGAAGAAGAACATGTAGATAGACCCTTGGAGCAGGGTAATGAACCTGAGCCAGGAAGGGATCAAAACATAAGACCAACTCAAGATGATGAAAAGGAAATTGTTCATGACCTCGCTAGAGATATTTCTCAACCGGAAGATATAGACCGAAAACACCGACGAGTTCTCCCTAGGTATGTCACATATCACTCCACTGATAACATTATTGGTGACAAACATGCTAATATTCTAACTAGGAGAAAGGCTAGAGAAAGTATCTGCTTACTTTCGAGTATTGAGCCCAAAACCACCAGAGAGGCTATGGAGGATGAGAACTAGGTCAAGGCAATGGAAGAAGAGATTGAGCAAATTGAGAAGAATGAAACATGGACTCTTGTTCCTAGACCACGGGACAAGAATGTCATTGGGACCAAGTGGGTGTACAGAAACAAATTAAATGAAGAAGGAAAGGTGGTAAGGAACAAAGCAAGGCTAGTCTGCAAAGGATATGCACAGGAGGCAGGACTAGATTATAGAGAAACCTTTGTACCTGTGGCCAGACTAGGAGTAAGAATCCAACTCGCTTATGCTGCTCATAAAAGGTTCAAAGTATACCAGATGGATGTAAAGTCTGCATTCCTGAATCGTATATTGGAGGAAGAAGTTTACATAGAACAGCCAGAAAGCTTCTCATCCACAGAGAAAAGTGGCATGGTATGTAAACTGAAAAAGGCACTTTATGGGTTGAAACAAGCCCCAAGGGCCTGGTATGAAAGGTTACATTCATACCTCCTGACCATAGAATTCACAAGAACATGAGATAATAGCAATATGTATCTCAAGACTGGTAAAGAAGGGAACCTGATTGCTAAAATATTTGTGGATGACAAAACGAGAAAAGACTTTGCTGAGGAGATGAAAAAAGAATTTGAAATGTCCATGATTGGAGCCATAAAATTCATTGGATTGCAAGTCCATCAGCTAAAAGAAGGTATTTTTATTTCTTGGTCCAAGTATGTTAAAGAAATTCTTAAATCCTTTGGGCTAGAAGAATCCAGACCAGTTGGCACACCAATGATACCTAACCTCAAGTTATCAAAGGAGGATGATGCAAAATATGTAAATGAGACATTGTATCGGTCAATGATTGGCAAGTTACAGTATGTTGTGCATAGTAGACCTGATATTGCACATGTAGTAGGCATTGTAGCCTGATTCTCTGCTAACCCAAAAGAGACACATCTAATAGCAGTGAAGAGAATTTTTAGATACATAAAGGGTACTGAGGAGTATGGCCTATGGTTTCCTCACAAAGGAGGTTTCGAGATAAAGGTATTTACTGATGCAAATTGGACTGGTAATATTGATGACAGAAAGAGCACAAGTGGAGGTGCATTCTTTCTTGGAGAGAAGATTGTGTCATGGACAAGTAAGAAGCAAAATTGCATTTCACTGTCCACAACAGAAGCTGAGCATGTTGCCGTTGCAATCAATTGCACACAGGTGATCTAGATCAAACAGATATTGGAAGGAATCCAAGAACAGGTACCTAAACCGATTGCGATTGACTATGACAGTACAAGTGCAATAAATATATCTAAAAATCCTGTCATGCACTCTAAAACAAAGCACATTGCTATAAAGTACCACTATCTGAGAGAGCAGGAATAAAATAAAGAGGTAAAATTGGAATATGTTCCTACAAAAGAACAAGTTGCTGACATATTCACAAAGCTTTAACCAAAGAGTACCTTTGAGTATCTTAGAGGTAAATTAGGGGTAATGCCCCTTCCCGATCTTCAGTAATAAGACAAAGGTGTTCATCAATCCATTGTGCGTCAACAGAGGATTCAGCCTCATCTTAACCGGATTGGTGATAAAGGACTGCTGCTCGACGGGGCAGCAGGTTTCATAAAGGTAGTCATTTGACTAGCCTTTGGCATTATTGTCAAAGGGGGAGATTTTGACCGGTAATGTTTATGTTTTTCCATAAATGCCAAAGGGGGAGATTTTGACCGGTAATGTTTATGTTTTTCCATCAATGCCAAAGGGGGAGATTGTTGGCATTAACCGGTAAGGATGTAACGAGTACATGGCAAAGAGGTATTGTCATTGATTGGCAAAGAGGTGTTGTCATTTATGACTAGGGATGCACAGTGTTCAATTAGGAACCAAGGACAGGTACAAATGACAAGAAGGTACAGCTGACAATAATAAGCACAAGGAGAGACTGGTTTGGAGACCGGTGATACATAGTGAGCAAGAAGAGGCGTTGTCTCTGTTACTGATAAAGCTCTAACTGATCATCAAAGCAACCAGTAACCAAGGAAGGCGTAACTAGTAATCAAGGTTCCAATACTATGACTGATAAAGTGTATAACCAGAATTGAGGATCCAACTGGTACAGACAAAGAAAGAAATGGTGTCAGGTGAAGGTTTTTATCTATGCACAACCTAGGGATATAAACCGATCAGTAAAGATATCATCAAGACTGATGAACCGGGGAAAGTCACAGTCGACAAACACTTGTGTGACTCTTTGACCAGGATTTGTTGAACAAAATCCGGACAAATTTGTGTTATCAAGAAGATCGGTGCAAGGCGCAATTAAAGGTTTTAATGCCGAAGTTTGTGACATTAAAACATGTAGAAATCTCTAGTGAAGAAAAGCTTTCGGCATGCATCTGTCGTTTCCTTCATAAAGCAGAAAAAGCACATGGCATGCATCGGATGTTTCCTCAATGAACTGAGACTCCACTAGGTGATGGATCCAAAGGAAATCTTTAAACAGGTCATGCATGTAAAGAGTAGAAACGGAAAGAAGACTATATATTCTTCAGCCTATGAAGAATATTGTTTGCCTTCATTCTGCCAAACAAAAAAAGTGAAATTGTAAGCTGAAAGAAGCTGTGAAAAGGTGAAAAGAAGAAGAAAAGAAGAGTGTGCAAGGAAGCACAACAGCCAAAGGAGAACATACTTGCAGTGACTGGTGATGACTCTCAATTGAGAAGCACAACGATCTTATCAGGCTCAGCAAAGCCATTTCTAAAAGATCAAACCCTCTATTGCTCTCTGACAATTGCAATAGCAAAATCTCAATATTTTGGGTGGACATTAACAGGTCCTTTGTACTAAATCCCTTGACTAGGTGACATCTGTGTAGATGTTTTAAGTCCTCTAACTAGGCAGGTTCTAACAAGCTTTATTTCCTAAATCCCTTAACCAAGTTGCATCTAACAGTGCCTTTGTAATCCTTTAATAGGGAAGGCTCCTTACAGGGCACACTTCAGAAGAGTACAAAATTTGTGAGGTTTCCTCACACCGTGGTTTTCTCCCGATTTGGGTTTCCACGTGATAAATTTGGTGTTGTTTACTGTTTGATTGTGTGATAGAATCTATTCTTCTTACACTTTTAGTTAGATTATATCAGATTTTGTTTCTTAAGTTTTAGTGGGTGTTGATTCACCCCTCCCCTCTCAGCACCGGTTGGGACCATCAGTACTACGTATCGTAACATATATAATAATGTGTTATGTATCATAACACGTGATGTTGTGTGTTACAATACCGTAACTTCATTTACATATTGCCGCACGATGTAAGTATCGTGAAAACTATTAATGATATGTATCGGTCAATTAATAACGCAAGTAATAATTTATACATTATTTAATTATATATATATATAAACTCAAATATATATATATATATAATAATAAATGTATTTAATTATATTTCATTCAGAGACGATCCCAATCGAATAATTTACTACTTGAGTAAATCAATCTGATCGAAGCTATAACATTAACACTCCCTCTTAGCTAGGAGGATGATTATGAAAAGATTCATACACAATAAGAATAAAATATTACCTCAATGTAATATTAGAAATGATAAAATGATATTATCTCATAATATCAGGAGTAATGGCCTACTAATATCAAATCCATGATATTCAACAAGTACTCAGAGTAATGGCCTGCTAACATCAAGTCTCATGATGTTCACCAAGTACTCAGGAAATTTATAATGATATTATCTCATAATATCAGGAGTAATGGCCTACTAATATCAAATCCATGATATTTACCATGTACTCAAAGTAATGACCTGCTAACATCAAGTCTCATGATGTTCATCAAGTACTCAGGAAGTTTATAAAGATGTGCACCTATCATAGGGACATCATCATCATCATCTGCTTAGATATCAACAATATATATCCATCATGATAAGGACAAGTTATTGTAAGATCGTCACCTTCCAATAACTATCAGATATACAAATGCAATCATTAAAAGTCGTCACTTCTTCATGATGCACATTGTAAATAGCTTGGCTGGCTCTTAATTGCAAACTGATTTTTGTATTTGTTTTGCAAATTTTGGATTTTTGAACATGAAATAATATCAAGCAGAAAATTACTTCTATCTCCAAATGCTCGCCAATTTTATTCTCTTAAATGCTTGCAAATATTCAAATAAACAATACATGCATATCTATGAAAATAAGTCACCTTAAGAAATCGCAGCCCCTTGCTGCACTTGACATAGCCTCTGGATGAAAACGCCCATGTATATATAACTATGACTCCCTTATTCAAGAGAACCTTATACAGCCAAAGCATCAATGATGAATGGCAGCCTCATTAAGGTAAATGACGCAGCTTTAGAATGTGATAGCACACCTTAATTTGAACGCAGCCCCTTGAATTAATTTTGCAGCCTCCTTAAATAAAATTGTATTGATTCTTGGAAAAGCTGTACGGACTGAATTCTTCTTCACATGCCTGAATCAATTCACAGAATTCGCTGGCATACATTCCAGCTCAAAGTGCAGTAGGGATTTCTTGAAGAAATTCTTGTTTCTTCAACACCAAACCCTTGAGAGCTTTCCCAATTTCATTTTGACCAATTGCATAAAAAATTATATCATTTAATGAATTGATTTGCCCAAAGAATTGCTTTTATAATAAAAGATATCTTCTCTCACACACTTTTCACTTACAAAAAACTTTGCTTTATGTGCACATTTGAAATAACTATTATATTTCTTTCCTCTTTAATGATGAAAAAAAGACGCTTTCAATAAAATAACCATATTTTGACACATAAGGTCCCTGTTTTATGAGCTCAATGTTTAAAACTTCTCAATCTAGTTCCAAGGAGCTATAACACTAAGATGCCCACAATACATTCCCAATAAAAAAGGCAACCTTAGCCGATTTAATTAAATGATAATCATAATTCACCCATCTTGCGAAAATGACTGAGGAAGCATCAAAATCAAAATCTGACAACACAAAAGTGATCTTGATAATGAAAGATGATGAATGAACCTGACGGGGTGACTTACTAAAAATAGACGCTCCCTCCAAGAATCTTGGAGTCCAAACCGCAAGCCGGAAATAAAATTTGAAAGCATCATATAACTCCTCTAAATCATTTGAGCTCAATAGAACCATATGTTGACTTACTATAAATAGTAAGTCCCTCAAAATGGGGCCAAAACCCACAATAGGGTCCTCTAGGGTCCTCTAAACACCAGTATTAGCCTACAAGGACCCAATGATAGGCTAAATCCACTAACTCCAATGCTTTCTCAAAATGGGGACATTACAATCCTCCCTCCCTAAAATTGCTTGTCCCCAAGCAATATCAGAAAACAAAACACAAAAGTCCACCTGGATCCCAAGGATAGAATGGAGTAATGTCCCCCTAATCACCCACAAACTCCTGTGGAGAAATCATCATCCACTGAGCAAACCCGAACACAATGTCACCATGCCAACCATAGTGACCCACACATCCCATAGTGCCGAACCTATCACTACCTGGATCCCAGTAGAGATAAAACTCACACCCATCCAAAACAAACAAAAATGGATGTCTGAAACCATTTGACAAACTAGAGCTACCTACACACCTTGCCAATCTGTTCTGAAGATGAAGCCCATCTGTGCAACAGGCACAAGAACTCCCAAAAACAACTGTACCGAAAATTAGATATCCATCCTCTGCAAAACCGTCATGGATATGTTGATCCTGCAAGTGTCCCCCTACAAACTTGCAATAACTAACCCCATCAACTACAGATGGAGTAAACCCATCCCATAAAGGATGATACAACCTAGGAGCCAACCCACACCAACGTGCAACCAAATCCTCAACCGGTGGGTCAAAAGAGAAATGATGAGCGCTCCTCACTATGTAATCACGAGGAAATCCAATCTCTGATAGAGGCTCATCAACAACAATCTAAGAATCACGAGATGACTTCAATCTCTGACTCTAAACAACTGATTGGGTCCTCAACCAGTGGGTCGAAAGACAAATTATGAACGCTCCTCACTATGTAATCACGATGAAATGCTCCAATCTCTGATAGAGGCTCATCAACAACAATCTGAGAATCACGAGATGACTCCAATCGCTGACTCTAAACAACTGATTGGGTAGGATCCTAGGAAACCCTCTCAGCAAACCCAACCACAAAATCCCTGTAGGGAAACATTGTAGTCAAGGTATCTACAATCTTTCCCACTAACAGCTGAATACTATGAGAACCCCCGAAGAGAGTACCCTCAGAAGCTCCAAATGGTCCTTCCTGCAATTCCAGACACTCAAGTCAATGCCTTTTTTAGTCAATGCCTTCTTTTTGAGAGAAACCTCTTGCAACAAATCTTGCCTTGAATTTTTCTATACTTCCATTTGCTACATGTTTGATTTTGAATAATCATTTGTAGGAGACCAATGATTTATCTTTGGGCCTAGGTACAATATCCCAAACATCATTCTTAATGATAGAATTGTACTCTTTTGTCATGGCATCCTTCCAAGTATGATGTTGAAGAGCTTCCTCAACATTTGAAGGCTCTGATTTTATTAATTCACTCATGAGTGCAACATAACTAGTCTATTAGGTCTTTTTCTTTCTCTGGAAGTACCTGGAGGGGCTGCATATCTTCCTGCTTCTTCAATCATCTTCCTAGCCCATAGAGGTCTTTTCTTGTTTGCTCTAGTCTCTTCAAAGGTATCCATGTGATCAATGAAATCATTGTCCTCAGTGATCTCTTGCATCTCCCTCTGAATATCAAGAGAGATCTTCTTGAAGATCATCATTCATTTCATTTTCATCTTTGGATCTTTTACATGCAATATCTTCCTCAAAGATCACATCTCTGCTTAGTTCAATATTTATTTGTCTTAGAATGTCAATTTTGTATGTCTTCGAATTTTCACTATATATCCAACTAGAATTTCTTTCTTCCCGGAAGGTTCTAATTTCGTTTTTTTCTCCTTAGGAATATGAATGTAGACTGGGCATCCAAATATCCTAAGATGGCTTAGATTAGGTTTAATTCCAATGAATGCTTCTTTAGGAGTCTTGCTTTCTAGATGAGAATGAGGACATCTATTTTGAATGTAGACGACAATGGTAGAAGCTTCTGCCCAGAGGTGAGTTTCTAGGCTTTGGTCATGCATCATGGCTTTGGCACATTCAACAATAGTTCTGTTCTTTCTTTCTGCAACTCCGTTTTGTTGAGGGTTGTATAGAACAATGTACTCCCTCTTAATCCCAGTAATTTTACAAAAGTTTTGAAAAGTTTTTGAAGTGTATTCCCTCCCATTGTCTGTTCTTAGTGTTTTAATATTTTTTTCCAGATAAATTTTCTACTAGAACCTTAAATTCTTTAAACTTTAAGAGAATTTCTTCACTCTTTACACTTTCGAAAATATATCCAAGTTTTCCTAGAGTAGTCAAATACAAAGATAATGTAATACAAAAATCCTCCAATGGAGGGAACAAACATAGGTCCACATAAATCAAAATGAATAAGTTCTAGTACATTTTTAATTTACTTTTGTTATTACAAACCGGTTACTGAGGGGGGGGGTGAATCAATAAGAACTATTTTCTACTATAATTCCAATCTTGTTTAATACTTCTTATAATCTAAGCAAAGTGTGAAACAAACATTCATAATTGTAAAAGAAGTACACAAATCAACACAAGATATATACGTGAAAACCCTCGGTTGGAAGGAAAAAACCACGGTGAGACAGAGCTCACAACTTCACTATTGTAGAATGAAGGCGCCCTGTTAGGAGCTTACAAAGCACTAGTTAGAGTGCTACCCAGTTAACGGATTTGGTAGAAGATCGGTTAAGATCTTAACTCTGTTAGGAGTTGACTGGTTAAAGGACTTTTAATATCAACAATGATGTTACCCTATTAGGAGATTTTACAAAGAACCGATTAGGTCCACCCTAATAAAGGGATTTTAACTTGCTTTCACACCTTACAAAAGAAATGATCTTCTATGACACTGATTGTTTGATTAGATCATACCTGTTGATCTCTTCCCGGTTTTCCTAGCTGTTGAATCTTTTTTGCCTCTTTGCCTTTCACCTCTGGTGACTATGATCTCTACGTAGATGTCTCTTCACTAGTCTGTTTACTCAACAATTCTCAACAACCTTATTTGTTGCATCCTATGACTTGTATTTATACAACAATTCACCTTAATGAAACCCTTAACTCATAGAACCGCTAGGCTGTAAACTTAACAAGAAATCATGCAACTAGCAAAAAGCTATGCGCTGTGATCTGGAGTTTACCTTTAGAGCATCCATTGAAATAAAGCTAACTCCACTTCGGAGCGGTGGATGTACCGTATAATCCGGTTTTAACACAAATTGCTCCGCAGAATCCGGATTGGATCTTTATGCAGTTAGACCGGTACATCCTATACTCGGTTCATCTCTGTATCCACTTATATGACCGGTACTGAGTACTTAGATCAGTCTACCTCTATCGGTGCTTACATCTACCAGTACACATACTCTGTTTCTTGTCTACTGGTGTCTTCTAAGTAGCGTGAGTGACCGGTGAGCCCTTACCAGTGCATAGTGTTTGTGAATTTACACTAATGACAACTTAAATTGCTAACAATCTTCCCCTTTTTTATTAGTGGCAAAACCATACACAAAACCATGCTCACTTACTTGTGACAATTTCTACCTTGGTCTTACTTCCCCTATCTGAGTGCTCTAGTGGTTGAGTGACTGTAATTGTTATACCCTGTTCCTTTTTTGTTCTGCTCTTTCCTCTGTTGTCTAAGTGCTGCTCTGCTTCCCATTTTCCTTTCTATATCCTCTGCTTTCTACTGCTTCTTCTTCCCCTTTTTGCCTACATAGGACAAAGGGTTATGCTTCTCTTCACATTTGAAGTTTGGTGAAGATATCCTTATAAATTGTTTTGGCTGAGTGAAGGAATGGTGCCCATTGACTGGTTACATATTCTATGTTCTTTTGGGCTGCCTTAAGAGAAACAATGATGTTCTCCATATCTTCCACAGTTTTGTAAGCTGGTTCATTGATCAGAGACTCTGTAGAAGTTGTTGTTTGGTGCATGATGTCAAGTGTTGGGGCCAAAAACATCTGAAATCCTATGATGTCTTGGATTCTCTTGTTTTCCTCTTCAGCTGTCTTCCCTAGTATTAGAGCCAAACTTGTCATTTCTCTGCTAAAATTTGTTGCAGAGTTATTCTTGATGTCAAATTGAGAAGACAAAGCTCTTATGTCCTATGAGGTCTTGGCAGATTTTTCTGTTAGATCTTGCAAAAATAATTCAAAGTTTGAAGTTCTGCTCATAAAACTTCCTGCCACTTGAAGTTGTTGTTGAAGCACTTTTAGGTAGTTTGTTAAATTCACTTTGATTTTTTCAACCTATTTGTGAAGAATCTCCACTCTTTTCTTCTCATAGTGGTCAATGGCCACTGTTTCTGGATTAGTGAGATCCTCATCTTCATCTATATCAACATCTGGTACAAAGTTACTCAGAATGTTCTTTACGGTGGTTAGGACCATGTCTTGTTTCCTTTTGGTCAGCTCTTTTAGCTGCCTTGTTGACATCTTGTTGATGTCCACCACTGTATCGGTGACTTTTCTCTTCTTAGTTTCCGTCTCCTTGGCAAATGACAGCTTCCTCTTAGATGAGGAGCTTGGTATGTCTGCTTGTTCATGTTGCCTTTGCTCTTGCTCCGGTTGAGCTTGCTCAGTGTGCACTGGGATTTCCTCCTCTTGTCCCTTATTCTGTCCATCTCCCTGTTGAGTTTTATCTTGTAGTGGCACCTCTTCTTCAAGTTGATCTTCCTTGGCAGGTGCCTCTGCATCATTCTGAACTTCTTCTTCTGGTGGCACATTAACTTCAACCCCCTATTCTTGTTGAAGTTGCTCTTCCGGTGGGACTTCTTCTGTGAGCTGTTCTTCAGCAGTATGGAGTTCTCCCACAAGTATTTCAACATTTATTTGTTCACTAGCTATGAACTCCTCTGTTTGAACTTTTTCTTTTCCAGTAGAAGGTTCTTCACCAGCGGTGAATCTGACCGATGGTGCTTGAATTTGTTCAACTTGATCTTGAGGACCTAATTTGTCCAGGGTACTGAAATCATAGTTTTGCCAGAAATCCAGAGTCTCCTTGTAGACCTCATTTTCAAATCCATTTATTATTTTGGCAACTCTATATTTAGTATCCAAATTCATTGATGCTTCTTCTTATAGAAGCTTGATCTTATCTTCACTTAGGCCAGGTCTAACTTTAGACAAGGTTTCTCTATTAATTCTTGTATTTGTTCCTAGACTGGCTCTCCATTTAGTCTAAATCCTAGAATTTAATTCCGGTGGAAACTGAGACCTATAATCCCTTGGAGTTTTGTGAAAGTCCAAAAAAATTTCCAATATAGCTACAATTATTGCCTGTTTATCATTCTCTTCTAGCACACTGTACCACTTAGCAGCATTGTCAATTATACTGAAGTCCATTACTTCATCAACTATATCATTGACTGACATAGGTTTAGTGTTACCTTTGCTCGAAGAGATGATAACGGATGGTTGTGCAGGCTCGTTGCTCTTCTCATCGGTGATGTTGATAATCGGTACTGTGGAGCTCTTTTCTTTGACAGGTGCTTCCGCTCCAAGCACTCCTTTGCCTTTACTAGTGTCAGGGATCGGTTGAGCTGTGGCTCTTTAGCATTCTTCCTCAACTTGTTGCTGGGCCTGAAGAAGTTTAGTCCACATCACTACTCCTTCATCATGCACTTTCTCAGCTTCCCCAATAAGCATGAGACCAATCCTCCTTTTTGTCGAGAAGGTTTGCTGATGTAGTTCAGCTTGTTCTATGGCTTCCTCCATAGTGATGTCATGTCCCCTTTCTAGAGACATGTTCGTTCATGACGGGTTTGCCTATCATCGACTCTCGTAGGCAAATAGTTTGGAGAGAGAGTCATTGTGTGAATCATTTGATTGCTTATTGCTGATAGAGCCTACATTCGGCAGAGCCTACATCTAGTTTGAGGCCTACATGCAATTGTAGTGGAGCCTACGTCCAGAAGCGAGCCTACATCCAGTTCGAGCCTACATTCAGTCAAGTTGGGCCTACATTCGGTTATGAGACATCTTGGCCTACATTGTTATATTTTTGAGTTGAGAAATGTACTTTATTATTATAATGTTATTTTATTATAAAGTACATTATAATTAGATGTTTCTAGAAGTTCTAGTAACTTCTCAAGAAAAAGAATAAATAGGGGGCTTGGGCTATCATTTCTACATGCTTGGATTTGGGATTTCTTCTACTTCTTCATTGTGAAGCAATTTGTAGCCTTGTGGTCTGCAAATACTATTCGATCTTTGGGAACGAATCACTCCCCTAGATTGGCATAACTGAGGTAGTGAAATATCTACTGAAGGGTTGCAAGTTTGGAAGTGGTATTCAGCCATTTCAAGTTGAGCTTATTTGGAATCCTCAGATTTACCTGAGGGTTTGAGTTTTGGTTGCAAGAGGAAAAAAAGTAGTCCGAAAAAGCAAATTCGAAAAAGCAGTCCGAAAAAGCAGATCCGAAAAAGCAATCCGAAAAAGCAATCCGAAAAAGCTGTCCGAAAAAGCAGATCCGAAAAAGCAGTCCGAAAAAGCAGATCTAAAAAAGCAGTCCGAAAAATTATTGCAGCCATCTACAATAAGTATTTTTCTTTCAACAGTGTATTCAGTGCATGCCAACTGTTTGACGAATTTTCTCAGTTCAGTATTAGTGGTTTTTAGTGGCCTTTATAGTAAGGGTCATTACAAGTGAGGTGATTCTGAACCTCTAGAAGAGCTCGTATCCTCAGCTCCTTCTCTCTTTCCATTGAAGCTTTCCATCTAGCTTCAATTATTTTTAGGAGATCCTTAGGTACAATCTTGTGAAGTTCATTAGGATGTAGATTGAATTTATGAAGGCGAAATACTATCCCTTCATCAATTTTCCTTCTGTCTTCATCATTGCTTAATTCGTACCTTGTGCCCACTTGTCCTAACCTCCAGGTTTCCTTTATTCCTGCTACTAATTCATCAATATCTTGTCTTTTTCGTCTTGGTTCAGGTTCCTTCACCGGTTTGCTTGAACCCTTCTTCCTTTTGATTAAAGGAATTGTATCTTCTGAGTCTGACTCCTCTTGTTTTGTTGCCTGGGCACTGGATACCGGTTTAGTCTTCTTTTGAGCCTTGGGTTGCTCAGTCGCCAGTTTCTTCTTTAGTGTGGGGGCTCTCTTGTAAACATTCTTGATCGGTGCCCTCTTTTTCATATTCTCTAGAATCTCTGTGAACGTGCCAAACCGGTTTGCAGAGAGATCCAAATTTGCTTCATTTAGGGCATCAGCATATGCCTTAGCAATCTTGGAAGTGATCTCATACCCCAAATCAGGAGCATATACTTCTCTTGGTTCCACTGCTTGAATGATGCAGTGATTGGTGGAAACCAAAAAACACACATCATCCTTGTATTCTTCAATGATTGTTGATGGTATCTGCTCCCTTGCGTGCATCCTTAGTTGAAAAGCTTCAAAATATTCGTTCATTACATTGCTTAACTAGTTTCCCAGTTGGTTGGCCAATTCAGCTATTTGGTGCATTACCGTTTTATCGGTTTTCCATGTAACCTTGTTGATTCCTAGGAAGAAGCTCTGGTAGTAGAAGTAAAGACATACTAACAGGGTCCTGTACTTCATGGATTTCTTTTTAACTAAACCGAGCTTTTTCATATTCTTAAATATCTGCCCTTGTAGCATTTCACAAATATCATATTTGGCGTTATCATACATTATCCGGTGGGCGGCATGAATGGCTCTTCCCGGTATGCTGTTGAGATTACTGGATTGATAGATTTTGTAACCTATCACCGTGGATGCAAACTGAACCCCATCATCTTCGATGTCGTTCACTATCATGAGACGACCATCATATTTGGATTTCGTAAGCTTTGTGACAATTGCATTTGAGATGGTTCGTAGCGTCAAGGCTTCCCCTTCCTGACTGTATCCGGTTACCCGATGTAGATCCTCCTTGGTTATTTCTGTAACTACACCCTTTTGTAACTAAAACCCTACCCTTTTGTAACTAAAACCCTAGATCATGCACTCGACTGAGGACCAGTCGAATCCAGTCCGGCCGGAAGATGGTCGGATAGGTGACTCCATTGATAAGACCGAACACACCAGCTTTGCGTATCAGTCTTGCAGTCTTCCGTCCTCACACAAAGAGAGGTACTCGCCCTAAATGTATGTTTCACCAAGTTCTTCCTGCTTGGCGTGGATGAACGCAATTACGTCTCCTGTCATAAAGACGCCATCTGGTACTGTTGACAAGGCCCCAGCCATATCAGTTGCTTGATTCTAGATCGTCGCAATATCATATGCAAGTCAGTTCACTTGATCTCCCTTTATCAACTTCACTGTAGCAGATGATAAGGCCATTGCGAATAGTTGAGTCACAGAAAGAAGCTTTGATCGGTCTAACAAATAATCGCTCACGATGATCAAAGCGCAAGAATATTACTCATAAAAATTTGTTAATCTCAATGAAAGAAAACTAAAAATGATGAGTAATTCTTCTTTTATAGGGTTAGGTCATAACGGTAATTACGAAACAATAACTATTTGTTAAATGGCTACAGTAATAAATGTCTTACCTAACTTTTCTTCCATTTTTGCCAACCAGTGATCCAACTTTTTCGGTTTGGCAAACCTTGGTTGATTACTCCTTACCTGACCGGTTATCCTTGTAGACTGAGTGAGTCTAATTCTCATCAGTCTTACCGGGAACGGTAGATTGTCTACCGGTTCCCTCTAGGCCTTTATGACTCAATTTGCTGAAGAGATATCACCATCTACAGATGATGATCTTTCCTCTGACTTCTCCTCAGCGGAGCTCTTTGATTCCTTTTTGAACCTAATCTGTCTGACTGTTTTACCAATCTTCTCTTCCTTACTGATCTTCTCATTTGAGGGTGAGATCTTTTCTTCCGGTTTAACCAATTGTTTCCTTATGTTCTTGGATCGGTTCCTGTAATCTTTTGCTAGGTGTTCAACTTTGTTGCAGTGAAAAAAGACTACCCCGGTTGCCTTCCATGGGTTCACCCTTCTTGGGTTGGGTGAATTGCTCCAAGAGAGTCTTTGTGACTGTGCATCCCACAGCTTGTACAGTTGGCTATGCTCCGGTTCTTGATTTTCCTTGTGTATACCGGTCTTGGGGATCTGAATGCCATAGTCTTCGATCTGCATTCTTCGGCCTTGTGTCCAAACTTATTACACGAGTAGCAATATCCATTGAAGCTTCCCCTACTTCCACTGGACACCAATGTGGGGCTGCACCAGCATTCATTGGTCTTGTGGCCATATTTGCAACAGTTTTTACAGTAGCTGTTGTTTGGCTTAACCAGTGCATTCCTGCAATTATTTGTTCTATGACCCGGCTTCCCATAATGATTGCAAGATGCGTTAAAGATCTTACCTTTTTGTGCTAGCGGCTTCTTTTCTTTCTTACTTGTCTTAGCTCCAGAAGATTCACCAGTTTCTTTGGTGACTTCACCGGTGAATCCACGACCGGTTTAATCTTTATGCTTTCTTTGAGTTTTAAGTTGCTCATCAAGCTTGACCGAGCTCTCGTTGTATCTTCTCAGGGTTTCATTTCTTTCTTCAAGTTCTTTCATTTGTTCCTTCAGTTGATACAATTCCAGTGCCAGTCTTTTGCATGCCTCATTCCTATCATGCCAGCCTTTTTGCATGTTGGCGTTTTCTTGGGTGACAATCTGCATGTCTTCTTGAAGTTGCAGAATGACAAGCTCATTTGCTCCTACAGCTTCCTCTACCCGGTTCCTTGCTTTTTCAGAGGTTGTTAGCGACTTGACTGTTGTATTCCTTTCATCTTCGGCTTTTCTCTTTTTCTCAATCAGTTAAGTCATCCTCAGGGCATTATCCTCTCGTTCCCTCTTAAGGTTGGAGATCTGATCAGTCGAGATCTTATTCTTTTCCATGAGTTCAGATACTACCTCCTTAGCTTCATCAAATCCACTCTGTCCAGAGATTTCATCAATGGTTTCATTGCTCTCATTCAACTATAGAGCCAGCTCCTTCCTTTTTCCAAGTGATCTCCTCAGTCTATTCTCCAGAGACGCAATAATGTCGTTGGCTTCCTCTAGCTGTTTCTGATACCAGTAACCCTCCATGATCTTTCTCTCAAGCTGTTAGACTTTTAAATATAGAGAACTAGGCTCTGATACCAATTGTTATTACCAACTAGTTACTAAGAGGGGGGCAGGGGGTAAATCAGTAAGAACTATTTTCTACTATAATTCCAATCTTGTTTAATACTTCTTATAATCTAAGCAAAGTGTGAAACAAACATTCATAACTGTAAAAGAAGTACACAGATCAACACAAGATATATACGTGGAAACCCTCGATTAGAAGGAAAAAACCATGGTGAGACAAAGCTCACAACTTCACTACTGCAGAATGAAGGCGCCCTGTTAAGAGCTTACAAAGCACTGGTTAGAGTGCTACCCGGTTAACGGATTTGGTAGAAGATCGGTTAAGATCTTAACTCTGTTAGGAGTTGCCTGGTTAAAGGACTTTTAATATCAACAATGATGTTACCCTGTTAGGGGATTTTACAAAGAACCAATTAGGTCCACCCCGATAAAGGGATTTTAACTTGCTTTCACACCTTAGAAAAGCAATGATCTTCTATGACACTGATTGTTTGATTAGATCATACCTGTTGATCTCTTCCCGGTTTTCCTAGCTATTGAATCTTTTCTGCCTCTGTGCCTTTCACCTCTGGTGACTGTGATCTCTACGCAAATGTCTCTTCACTAGTCTGTTTACTCAACAACCTTATTTGTTGCGTCTTATGACTTGTATTTATACAAGAGTTCACCTTAATGAAACCCTTAACTCATAAAACCGCCAGGCTGTAAACTCAACAAGAAATCATGCAACTAGCAAAAGGTTATGCGTTGTGATCTGGAGTTTACCTTTAGAGCATCCGTTGAAATAAAGCTAACTCCTGTTAAAAAGCTAACTCCACTTCGGAGCGGTGGATGTCCTGTATAATCTGGTTTTAACTCAAATGCTCCGTAGAATCCAGATTGGATCTTTATGCAGTTAGACCGATACATCCTATACTCGGTTCATCTCTGTATCCACTTATAAGACTGGTACTGAGTACTTAGATCAGTCTACCTCTACCGGTGCTTACATTTACCGATACACATACTATGTTTCTTGTCTACTGGTGTCTTCTAAGTAGCGTGAGTGACTGGTGAGCCCTTGCCAGTGCATGGTGTTTGTGAATTTACACTAATGACAACTTAAATTGCTAACAACTTTCACTATTGTGAAAAGTGTTTTTGGTGTTCTTCCCTAATGCACAACCTTTGCAAGTCCCTACATGTTCAATTTTGAGTTTTGGTAGGCCAGTAACCATTTTCTCTAAAAAGGGTAAACCACGAAAGTGGAAATGCCCTAGTCTCCTATGCCAAATTTCATTCTCATTTGTTGAGTCATGAATTAGGGCTTGAGAAGGAGAAGTACATAGTTTATAAAGACATCCTTGTGTTATACCAATAGTGTGAGCATTTTTAATGTTAGAGTTCTTGAGCCAAGCTAGTACTTTTCCTTCCATAAATGTGATCATGTTTCCCTTGTCTTCAATAGCTGATATAGAGACTTTCTTTTGATCCTAGGTACAAATAGTATACCTTTGAGTTGGAGTGAGATACCAGATTTGAGTTGAATAGTACAGGACCCAATTCCTTTTACTGGATAGTCTATATCATCTCCTTCCACCCTGGATTTCCACTCACTAATCCCCCACACCTCCACTCTCTATCACATTCTCGGTCATCCCTCTCTACACCTCACTCCACCACCCTCTTGCCATCTCTTCACATTCTCCCACACCTGCGAGGCAGTCAAATTGATGAGTAGCAGTAGGACAACAGATGAGGAAGGGTTCCAAGAGGAACTCTTCAAACTTGGTATCGGTGTTCTGGGTTCTTTTCTCTCAGTGCTCTTCAACAGAGTGATTTGCACTGGTTTTCCTCACTCATGGTCCCGACACATCATATACCCGATTCATAAGACCGGTGTGGTCTCGGACCCCGGGAACTACAGAACCATCATGGTTGGGCACACTTTTGCCAAACTCTATGCCACAGTTCTGAACACTATCCTATCCGGAGAGCTTGATCGTCACTATTGCCATGCGAAGGGGCAAGCGGGCTTTCGGACTGATTTTCAAACCATGGACCATATTTTGACTCTAAGGACTATCGGTGAGGAGGTTCGTTACCGCTCGCAAAGATCTATTGCTGCTTCGTGGACTTCCGCAAGGCTTTCGACTCTGTTCCTCGTGTGGCCCTCTTCTAGAGACTCAAGGACATTGGGATTTCCGAGACTCTCCTAACTGCTATTATGAGGCTCTATGAGAGTGTGGTGGGCATATTTAGGACTCCTCAGGGTCTCTCCGAGCCGATTCAGAGCACCATCGGGGTGAAGCAGGGTTGCCCTCTCTCCCCTACGCTTTTTGGCATTTACATTAATGAGCTCGAGACTTTTCTCTGGGATTTCTCGCTCCCCAACGATGGGTGTTATCTGCATCATGTCCTGATCTCCATTCTTTTGTTTGTTGATGATGTGGTCCTCCTGGCCTCCTCCCTCGAGGGATTACAGAGACTCCTTGATGGCTTGGCTTCCTTTTGTGATCTTCGACAACTGGTTGTGAACTTGGGCAAGACCCCGGTGATGGTCTTCAACTGTTTGAAGACCTCTCATCTTCACTTTTACTTTCAGGGATCGAAGATCAAGATTTCATCCTCCTACACTTACCTTGGGGTTAAGTTCTTTGGCCCTCGCTTCGGTTTGAGACCTGCTATGCAGCCCCGTGTCAACAAGGTGTTGGGCTCCTTGGCTCTGCTTGAGAGACAGTGTTTTAGACATCATTTTCAAGACATCAGGTCCAAGTTGTCCCTCCTTGACTCCTTAGTCAAGCCGACTGTGCTATACGGCTCTGTTGTGTGGGGACCCTCTCTCCTGGACTCGGATTGGACTTCTATTGAGCGATTTCAGATCCTCCTCCTTTGGTGCCTCATCAGATGTCACCGTTCTACTCCTCACAACGTTATCCTTGCTGAGTTTGGTGCACATCCTTTTAGACTTGCGACCATTTTTTATCCCGCCTGGTTCCTTCAACGTGTCTGGGGTTTTGCTGATTCTGTCGATGGTTGCCAGAGATATCCCTACCTTGCTTATTGCTCTTTTTTGGCCTTGGCGAGTGTTGATCACTCTAGTAGAGCCCGTTGTTGGTACGCCCAAGCTGTTGCCTTGCTATATTCCGTGGGGATCTCGATTGATCATCTACCCCCTTTTCAGTTCTCCCTGGATGCTCCCGCCCACTTCCTCCCCTCTCAACAGGAGCTTAATGGTTACGTCAGACTCGACATTTACAAACAGTATATCACTACGACTTGGTGCAACCCTCATGGAGGACTTTGTCCCAGGATGGCCTTTTATGTTGAGCATTATATGGAGGTCCTAGACAGGATCATTGTGCATCCCCCGTACTTGGCCCATCGATGGAATCACGCCCTCTGTATTGCTTTAAGGTCTTTCTGTGTCGGATCTCATCGGCTCCGTATCCAGACAAACCACCACATTGATAGGGCTAACCAGATATGTCGCCTTTGCACCTTGATGGAGACAGAGTCTGAGACACACTTCATCTTCTGATGCCCCATTTACTATGAGATCAAAGGGAGATTTCACCGCTTGTTTAGAGAGTGTTGTTCCCTTTCGTCCTTCTTCAAATACACTGATCAACGGTGTCTTGCTCTGTATCTTCAGGAGACCACACAGCTTCGGGTCTCCACCCTCCAACCTATGTTCCCGTCCAATCAGAGTTCTGATCAGCTTATCACATCCTTTTTCACCCCGGCGTCTCCAGCTCGTGGCAGGAAGTGCCCTCTCGGCCCTCCTTCCTCTGGTCACACCAGGTTTGTGAGACCTTGTAGAGATCGTAGAGACCACACTCAGCAGCAGCACTCCACCTCCAGAGCTACATAGAGACAATTCGGGGCTCCTCCTCCTCGTCTTGGACTATCCTTTGGTGCTTGATTACTTCTCGCCTGGAAAGAGCCTCTAGGCACTCTTCCCGGCTCCTCTGTTCTCTGCTTTCTTGTTGTTCTTTCCCCAGACGCCGTTTGGTGCTCCCGCTGTAGGCAGTTCTCTTTGTGTACTTTCAGTCCATTAGACCCTTTTGGTGGTCTCTTGTTGGACATTAATAATTTATCTTATCTTATCTCCAATAGTTACTTCTTCATCAGAAGTTTCCTCAATAGAATCTAGGTGTTCTCTGAATCCTGTTATGTGCCTAGAGGCCCCACTATCTATCACCTAGGTGTTCATGTTGTTTGTAACTTGACTAGATAGGGCAGAGTAAAAGAATGAGGAGAGATTTGCTGAAACTTGAAAGAGAACATTCTAAAGATGAGTGGATAGACTTTGGTGATTTTTTTTCTAAAATTATGAAGTTGACATCTATTAAGTTCTTATTTGTTCCAATAGCTTTTGATCTTGGGATGCAGCAAATGGATTTGAAAACAATTCTCCTGCATGGTCACTTGAAGGTAAAGATTTCTATATCACAGCCAAAGAAACATGTGGTAAAAGGTAAGAAGTCATTGGTTTGTAGATTAAAGAAATCTATGTATGGTATCAACAATCAACCAGAATAAGATTTTTAAGAGTTTGATACTTTTGTGTTAAGACTGAGATTTGGAAACCCTGAATCAAACCATTATGTTTATAAAGAATAGTACAATAATTGTTTCCTTGTTATCACTTTGTATATCGATGATTTGTTGTTTTTGGTAACAATATGGATGTGATTATGGACTTCAAATCTACAACTTTTACACAGTAAGATATGTAATTGAGGGTTGCTAAGTTCATCAAAGGTATGGTGATCAAGAGAGAGAAGAATAAAATAGGAAGCTTTGGTTGGGCCACAGTTAGTACATAAAGTCTTGTGTTACAACATTTCAACATGATAAAGTGTAGACTACTGAATCCCTATTTTAGTGGAGACTAAGTTATTAGTAGAGTAGTGTCTATCAGTATCCACACTTGATGACAGCAAGGATCTGTCTCATGTTCCTTATGCTAGTGCAGTAGATAGTCTAATGTATGATATGGTCTACACCAAACCAAACCATGTTGAAATAGTGGGGATCCTGAATTGTTTAATGATTAATCTTGGTCAAGAACATTGGGTTGCAATAAGGAGGGTTTTCAAATATTTGCAGGGTACTTTTGTGTACTCTTTTATGTTATGAAGAAGATGATATCTCAACGGGCCTGCAACACTGAATAAATATTCAAGGATATGTGAATTATGACTAGACGAGATGTTGATAGCACGGGATCTATCAGTTGTTATGCTTTTAACTTGTTTGGTGGTGCAATAAATTGGATGAGCAAAAAAAATAAGTTTTACCTTTTACAAAAATGTTTTTCAAATTATTTTCTTTTTCAATTTTTGTTTGTAGTGCTTTTTCTGTGCTCGGCATGGATGCACATGGCAAGACACACAAATGCTTTAGGCAAGTGGCATGGCCACACCAAAATGTTGGAAATCCCTGACAGGGAAACATTCCAAAACATGGAATACTGCATTACTTGCCTTTTCAGAAATATACCTTTGATTCAAGTGTAGTTTTCAAGGAAAAACTAGAATTATGTAACAAAAACCATTGTTGCTTTCCCATTCAATAGAAGTGCAAGAGCTCGTCCATCATACTGTTGTGATTTACTTCTTTAATTTTGATGATGAAAAAACAAGGCATGTTTTGTACCCTTCACTTTGTTATAAAAATGTACAAAAAAAGGAAGGTTAACATGCAACAATGAAAAAGTGTTGAAGAGTTATTTCTAACCTGCCACTTGACATAGCAAGACATATGGAATAGTCTTTTCAAATTTGGCATAATATCTCTTCCTCCAATGTCCCCGGCCTGTGGAATTTATTTCCATTGTTTGACTGACGACAGATTTCAGGCCTCCTTTATTTTGTCTTGCGCTTGCATTTGTGATTTCCCAAACAGTTGCTGCAAGAAACCATTGAATCAAAGTCATCTTTCCATATAATAATTTATTCCAATAAAATAAATAATGCAAACAACTTTGAAAGACCTGAAAAGTGTCTACCTCTATTATGGAATAACAAAACCTACAAAAATCAAGCTAGATTGTTTACTAGTAGAAGTAACTACAAGATAGAAAAAATAGAAGAAAATCGTATCATCAAATTGTGACCCATAACAGCCTCATATATTTTCTTAGCTTAAAAAATTAACTAAGCCATAAGTGTGGTATTTAAACATTAGAGCCCCATTATGATTAAATTAAACATTTTAATACATTCCATCAGGCCAGAATGGTTAGAAGTTAGAACTGACTGAAATTTTCTTGATTTAGATAAAAAAACATGCACTAGAAAACAAAAAAGTACTCTAACCAACAAGACTGATATTTAAACATCTGACCCCTCACAATAAATAAACATTTGTACAGTCTCAACCAGGTTTTTAAAAAATTGATGGAAATTTGCTTGAATGTAGAGAAACGATTGATATAGACATGACCATGCACTAGAACAAAAACTCCTATGCAGATATACTATATCTTGGAATTATCATTGATCGACATGGACAAAAGTTCGCTATTAAATTGAAAAAAAGTAACAGGTGAAACAATAATGCTCTAATAGGCCCCAATCTCAAAAATCTTTAAAAAAAAAACTAAAAGATTCATAAAACCAAAAATGAACATTAATTTTTTTGTGGGTTTCATCATCATGTCATGACATTCATAAGACCACAAATACTTCATAAATCTACATGTTGAAGTCATCAAACAACACAAGGATGCAGGATGCACCAAGAAAAACAACAAATTTTTGGCCTTTCAAGACCCACGTGACCCTCCTATTGTCCTTACACGGCATTTGCACTCTCTTTGGAAAGATTGAAGCCAATTCAAGAGACAATTCTACAATTTTTGAACCACCTCTTTTTTTCATTTTCCAAAGCATTTCCAAAATTATTCAACATTCCTAAATTCTTCATTTACAAATCTAGGCATGTTTCTAGACTCAAGTGAGTATTTATGTAGTTTAAACAGCTTATGTTAAATTTTAACAAAAATATAGTTTTTCTGAAGCAGTGGACTTCATTATTTAATGGTATTAGAAAACATCATCTTTCTTAAATTTGTAACCCTATTTATTCTTGCTTCATATGCATTATCCAAAAATTGGATTGTAGAAGCTGGACCATTAGGGTTGTGTTTCCACTTTAGTCAAAAAATCATTTAAGAGCATAGTCATGAATTTGTCAAATTTTTGTACATCCAGAGCAGGAAAGAATTTTTTTGTGCCTAATCATACACGGGATTTTATGGGCCATATCATACATGTTTTGGCAGTGAAGTGCAGATTTCTAAATGAAGAAGAAAATGACTTAGCAAATTTTCTGCTTTTCATAAGTGGCAAAACCATTATATACCAGGGAAAAAATGAAAACGCCCCAGTGAAAATATATATGCTCTGGCAAATGCATAAACGTCAGTTTGTAGGAACCAGCAAAAACACTACAGTATGAGTAGAATCTAGAATATGAAGGGTTTCATCATTTGAATTGCCTCATTTGATCTTTCTTCTTTTATTTTCACACCATGGGAACATCAAGAAATATGAAAAAGTGTAAAACCACAAATCTGAGGGTTTGGCTCTTATATAACTCTCATTTTTCAGGTTGAAAGTCTGTTTGCAAATGCCAAAACAAGGATTTTGGTATCCCAAAGGCACGTTGCAAGTGTGAGCAGTTTTTAATTGTTCAGTCTCTTTGGATCCAAAACACCATCGTTTTCAATATTGCACCATTTTGAAATATAACAAAACTCCAGCCGATATCTTGCAGCTTATCGCCGAAAACTTGCTACTTATCTGTTACATTTTCTGTCATTGATGTAGCAAATGGCCTCAGCGTGGGTCGGGTGAGTGCTGCACATGTCACCAACTCTGAATTTAACACATGTCCTTACCCGATTATGTATGGAGTGTTTTGTTGAAAGATGAGGTCTTCTGTCAGAAGACTCGATGCCATCTCTTACTCCTTTCAACGCAGCTGTCATGCTTCCTTATGTCAAATCCTTGTTGGGAATGTGTTGTAACGGTTATGAAGAATAAAACAAGATAGAGGAGTCTTCAAGTGACTAGTGTTTATACAACTGAATGTGCTGGATACATTGCACCAATAGCGTCTACAAGACTGGTCTGTAACGCATATACAAAGACGTGTAATCATTCTAGACACAGCCCAAGCGATACTTGGTGTTGTTGAGTTTATAGAATCAATTGCAAATGTAATGGCATTTTTATATTGTCTATATTTTCCAAATGCATCGATATCTTTGTACTTATACAAGACAATGACAAGAAGAGACATGTCCTTTAAAGGGACATGTCTATTCATTAATCTTTATAATTATTTAAATAGTAATTATTATTAATATATATAATTATTATTATATGTCTCATAATAATAATAAATATCAACTTATATTAATAATAATAAATATCAATTTAACTAATATTCTCATAATATTAATTATATGTATATATCACAATATGATAATAATCCACTTATATAAATTATATGGATATATATATAATAATTATAATACATATTATTATTATTACATATATATCAATGTGTACTTGATAATTCAACACAATGATTTTATTTGAACGAAGCTACATTCCTTAACACTCCCTCTTAGTTAGAGAAGATAAAATCAGTATATGTTTTACATTAACTCAATAATATCAATAATTGTGATCTGATTCAACATCACATAATGTCTATCACAATATGAGAAAATGGTGACTTGTTTCAACATCGTAGGATGTATATCACCTTCAGTTGCCTATCACTTTTAATAACTGTGATCTGTTTCAGCATCCTCATGATGACTATCACAGTATGAAATTAATCCACCACACAAGAATTCTTAATCCTGATCTGTTTCAGCCATCGCATGGTCTATCATGATCAATAATTGTGATCTGTTTCAGCGTCACATGACGACTATCACAATGTAAGTACCGGTGATCTGTTTCAGCGTCACATGACGACTATCACCTTCAATATTTGTGATATGTTTCAGCGTCACATGACGACTATCACAATAGCTAGGTACCAGTGATCTGTTTCAGCGTCACATGATGACTATCACCTTCAATACTGTGATCTGTTTCAGCATCACATGATGACTATCACAGTACGAGATCATGGTCATTTTAAGGAACTCAATCCACCATGTAATAATTCATTTATCATGATCTGTTTCAGCCTTCTCATAAGGTCTATCATGATAAAAGAAAGTTATTGTAAGATCGTCACCTCACAATAACATCAAAAATACAAGTGATAATCATTGGAAGTCGTCACCTCCAAATGATATACACAGGGCCCATAAGGCATTAAATGATTTCATTAGTATAATAATCAATTAAATCAAGTTTACCTCATAAGTGTGTCACCTTCAATAGTGAAACTTTCTCTCAATCAATACAATCAAGATTGTCACAAGTTGATTGAGCCATCTGCTCCCTCTGAAGCTCGAGTTCATCAACTTTTGGGCAAGCAATAAGCTTGAATGTAGAATCAGTGTCTTGTGATAACAGTTGTTGCAAACGTCTTTTGCATGCATTTTGAAAATCAACAAGACATTTGACACGGTTTCTCAATCATTCTGTCATCAGAAATTTCCGAATTTTGTGATACAATGATGGCTCTAGAAGTTGCAAAATCTTCATCAAATACTTGATCAAGTAGTCTGCTTCCTAATTCATGTTTTGCTGATATGGCAGCCCTGCTGTCATACTCTGATGCTTGAGTTCTATGGACTGTAGTTGCATTTTTTTTCTTTTTATCTTTAAAAATGACTGTAGTTGCATTTTTATCTTTTGTCGATGCATTAAACTGGCAAATCTAACTGATATAAAGAATTAAGTCTGAATTCATTTAATTGTTAGATTTGAGGAAGTTGTCAATGCGGCAGAGATAAGGGAAGGAGACAGATACAGGAGAAAGACTAATGTAGGCAAGCGCTCAAACCTTTACTTTCAGGGAGACAAACTTCTGAATCTTTCGTTGGGTGGAAGGTCCCTTACCAGTTGGCTAGTAAGGTCTTGACCAGACCATTAGTTTAAGGGAGACATACCAAGACGAGAGTACATTTCTACACCTTGAGAAGAAACAAGCCACAAACCTTCCCAAATCTAGTCATTTCTCTACCTCGAGAATAAATGTCTCTCCTTTGCCATTCACTCCGATAATCTACCCTCAACGCAATGAAAGAACCTGTCCACGACTTCAACATTTTCTGGTGATGCAATTTCAATTCTACTCATTTTCATCGCAATGGAAACCTAGTCTGGAAACAATATTCGAACAGCCGAGCCCTCGGTCGTTAACAGCGATGACATTATCCTTATTTGTTGTTATTACAAACAGACCTGGGGTTCGCCTGCTCTGATACCATGTTGAGTTTATAGAATCGATTGCAAATGTAATGGCATTTTTATATTGTCTATATTTTCCAAATGCATCGATATCTTTGTACTTATACAAGACAATGACAAGAAGAGACATGTCCTTTAAAGGGACATGTCTATTCATTAATCTTTATAATTATTTAAATAGTAATTATTATTAATATATATAATTATTATTATATGTCTCATAATAATAATAAATATCAACTTATATTAATAATAATAAATATCAATTTAATTTATATTCTCATAATATTAATTATATGTATATATCACAATATGATAATAATCCACTTATATAAATTATATGGATATATATATAATAATTATAATACATATTATTATTATTACATATATATCAATGTGTACTTGATAATTCAACACAATGATTTTATTTGAACGAAGCTACATTCCTTAACAGGTGTGACCGTGACATTGTTTTGGAAAGAGAAAACCAGTGGGAACCCTCCGATCAGAGACATCTTTCTCTTAAAGAGAATCTCGGGGATTCTGAAAATGCACATGTAGTGTCGTGTATTCATATGCCGTGAATAATGAAGAACAAAGATATATCGGGGAAAGCAAAAGGCATAATAAAAAAGAACGTATTCAAGAGTATACGTTATGGAACAGGTAACTATTTAGTCTCTGTCATATGCATAACCGATGCACAGGGAGTTATTATTAAAAAAACACCTCCTTCTGAAAGGAAAAATACACACGAACTACCATACATGGACAGTAAGAAAAATCATGCTGGCGGTGAATGAAAAGAACTAGTGTGCGAGTTTCAAAAAGAGACTAAGTGCCGGTGGAAAAACGCGAAGCCGTTTTTGAATAAAATCTCGAGTGTATTATGTATCGTGCATGAAAAATCCGGTAGCATGAAAAAGGGAACTACAGTCATAAGCGAAAGAAAGGGAGTTGTTAAAAATATCACTATGGATTCAAAAACGTGTGAGTGTTGTGAGGTTTGAGAGGATGCTTCTTCTGGTCTGAAAGAGCGTGAATACGCAGCATAAAAAAAGGTAGAAACACGGCATTCAGTGAAGGAGCGGTAGGTTCTGGAAAATAGAGGTGAGGAGATTTGAGAATATTGTGTGAAGAAGTTGAAAAACATAGCAGAGTGAGACGACTGACAGGCACAATTGTTTTCAAAAGGGATAGTGTAGCAAATCGGAACATATACAGTGTGAAGGGGAGTTCGTTTGGGTATATTCAAGAAAGGGAACACAGAGACAAGTGATTTGAGGGGACTTCAATAAAACATCCTTTCTATATCTTGAGTTTTCTTAAAGGGGATGAAGCGAGTATCATAGAAGTTGACACAGTAGTTAGTGTTAAAAGGAGCCGTGGTAATCTCCTTCAGCAGCTATACGAAAATGTGGAGAACAGATTACACACTTACCAGATACTTAATGGTTAATGAAGGACAGGAGGTCTGAAAGCCAAATTTAATTTCAGCTTACTTTAAGGGGCTGTGTCATATATTAGAGGGTCTTTACGCCTGTGTGAAGACAAGGAGCTAATTCTTGCTTTGTAAATCTAATATCCTTCTTCAGGATAAGGTGGTAGCCTTTTTGGGAACAAGTTGCAGCCTGTAAGGTAAATTTTTATGAAGAGTAGTAGCTCTTGTGAGAAGGGTTGTAGCCCTTTTGATAAATGAAGTCGTGGTTTTTTTAACCCGCATTGGAAATTCCACGTGATAAAATTTTGTGTCTCATCTTCCTTTGCGTGTGTGTGTCTCTCTTTGTTCACTAGAATTAAAATTTAGAAATACCGATTCACCCCCTCCCCCTCTGCATTTCTCCGTTCTTCAATTGGTATCAGAGCAGGTCACTCTCTTCTCGTGCTTAAAAGCTTGAGAGTTCGATCATTGTGCCCATCATGAGTGCCTTAGAAGGTCTTGCTACTAATCGTGCACCTCTTTTCGATGGAAACAACTATGCATTTTGGAGTGTTCACATGAAAACCTACATCATGTCCCTAGGCTGTGATGTCTATCTCAGTCTTGTAAATGGGTATACTATTCCTTCCACTCCTGCAGATGCTGATGGTAAAAAGGAATTTGAGAATAACGCCAAGGCTATGAATGCGATCTTGTGTGGTCTAACTAAAGTTGAATTTGTAAAAGTCATGCACTATGCTACCGCAAAAGATGTTTGGGATAAATTGCATAATGCATATCATGGTGATGACAAAGTTAGGAAGGCTAAAGTTCAAACCCACCAGGCTGTCTTTGAAGGTCTTCGCATGAAGGATAGTGAGAACATTGCTGCTTATTTTCTTCATGTTGATGAGGTTCTCAACGCTTTAAAAGGTCTGGGAGAAAATGTTGAAAAGAAAACCGTAGTTCAGAAAATCCTTCGTTCTCTTCCCACGAGGCTTGATGCTAAAGTCTCTGCTGTAGAAGAAATGTCAGATTTGGACACTCTGACAGTTGACAAATTGCATGGTATTCTGACAACCTATGAGATGAAAACTACAGTTGATGGTTCTTCCAAAATTGAATCTGCCTTCAAGGTTTCTAAAAGGAGCAAGGACAAGGAAAATAATCTCAGTGATGGCTTGGATGAGAACTCCAATGAGAAAATTGCTTACCTCATTAGAAGGCTGAAAAAGGGCCTTAACAAAAGTAAAGGCAATTCTGGTTTGAAATGCTTCAACTATGGAAAACTTGGCCACTTTGCCTCAAAGTGTCCGTTTGATAAAGAAGAAGACAACAATGATGAAAAAGAATTTAAATTCCGGAAAACTAGGAGATTTGCCAAGAAGAATTGGAAATCTAAAAAGGGCAAGAAAGTGTTGTTTTAAAAAAATGACAGTGATGATTCTTCAAGCAGCGAAAGTGATTCTCGAATTAATGAAGTCATGTTCATGGCTGTTGATGATGTGAGTTCTGAAGAAAATGAAGATGATGAAGATGATGAAGTGGACCTTGAACTTGAATTAATTTCAGCTCTAGCTGAGATTAAGAAACTGAAAAAGAAGAATCTAAGTCTTGTGGATCTTCTACAAGTTGAGAGTGTTGAAAAGCTAAAGATTGCAACATCTCAAAAAGAGGCTGAAACTCAACTTGTTGACTCTAAAGTTTTGAATGAGGAAGCCAAAAAGATTCGTGAGGATCTAGAAAATCAGATTCAAATAAAAGAAGAAAACATTACCAAGCTGGAAGCTGAAATTATTGCTCTCAGAAACATTGATAAAACTTCTATGCTTTCCAATGAAAGAAGTGTCTTTCAAGAGTGGTAATGTCACTTTAGATGACAATCTTTGTTCTCAAAGACCTGCAAAAGATAAGAGAGAAGTTGGCATGCAACCTGATCAAAACTCTTCACCACCGGAAAGTAGTCAGCCTACTCCTAACAAGGTAAATAAACCTTTTTTCTATGGCTACTATTTTGCATGTAATTACTTTGGACATAGAGCTGCTGATTGTAGAGTTGTTCCCTTCAAGAATTATTTTTAGCGTGAAAAGAATGTCTTTAGGAGGTACAACTTAATTTGCTACAGCTGTAACAAGTTTGGCCATATCTCAAGATTTTGCAACAGCCTTAGTGCAGATTTGTTCTACAATGTTGAACCTAAAAGAAGGACTAAAGTGACCAAGGTTTGGAGAAGAAAAGTTCAAGAGACACCTCTAAAAGCTCTTGTTGTTCAACTTCAAACAGCTCTTCTAGCCAATAGTGAGAAGGATATTTGGTATGTTGACAGTGGCTGCTCCCGACATATGACAGGTGATTTAAGTAAGTTTCATTCTCTCAAGAAAATGAAAGGTGGAAAGGTTAGATTTGGTGGTAGCTCTTCAGCAAAGGTTGTTGGTATAGGTACAGTCTTAATTAATAATGATGAAACCATTGTTGAGAATGTTCTTTATGTTGACAGGTTGAAACACAATCTGTTAAGTGTAAGTCAACTATGTGATCAAGGGTATGATCTTGGCTTTAACTCAAATTCTAGTACTATTAAAAAGGGAGTTGATGTCATAGCTAAAGCAACTAGAGCAGTAAATAATCTCTATATTCTTGATGACTCTATTGATGAGACTTGTTGTTTGAGCAAGGTAGAGGATGTTTGGCTTTGGCACAAGCGTTTTAGACATGTAAATTTTGATAATCTTATCAAGATCAGCAAAAAAGAGGTTGTAAGAGATATGCCTATGATAGAGAAACCAGCTGATGTTGTTTGCAAAAATTGTCAAGAGGGTAAACAAACTAGAGCTTCCTTCAAACCAAAAGACCATTTCAACAGTAGGCCACTTGAGCTTGTTCATACGGATCTTTGTGAACCAACTAGGACAGCAAGTCTTCAAAGTGAGAAATACTTTATGCTTCTTATTGATAACTTTTCTCGTATGACTTGGGCTACTTTTCTAAAAGAAAAATCAAAGGCTTTAGAGAAGTTTAAGATTTTTAAAAATCTGGTTGAAAATAAAATGGATGTGAAAATCAAATGCTTGCGTTCTGAAAATGGGGGAGAATTCACTTCAAATGATTTTGTTTAGTTTTGTGAGCAACATGTAATCAAGAAACAGGTTTCAGCCCCAAGAACACCACAACAAAATGGTGGTGGAAAGAAAAAACAGAACTGTTCAAGAAATGGCACGTTGTTTGATGAATGAAAGAAAAGTTAAAGATGTTTTTTGGAGAGAGGTTGTCCACACAGCAGTCTATATTCAAAATAGAACGTTGTTGAGACCCAAGCTCAACAAGAGTCCATATGAACTTTGGAAAGGTAAACCAGCTACTGTTAAGTACTTTAAAAATTTTGGGAGTCCATGCTACATTCGGAGATATGAAGATAATTTGGGTAAGTTTGAATCTAGATCTGATGAGGGAATTTTTCTTGGCTATTCCTCTAAAAGTAAAGCATTCAAATGCTACAATAAAAAGCTGCATAAATTAGTAGAGAGTGCTAATGTTAAGATTCATGAGGTTACTAATGAACTTGGTGAGAATGATGTCAGCCCTGAAGAAGGAAAAACTCAAACCAGCACTGTGGTATCAACTAAAACTCAAACCAACATTGTTGTACCTTCTTCTCCTCCTCATATTCAAGTTGTAACAGCTAGCAAAAGTGGTGAGAATGACAAAGGTAAAGTTCAATCTGCTCATGAAGAAACAGTTTCTACTTCTAATGATGCTGAAAGTTTACATGATAATTTCGCATATGATTCTCAAGGTGATCATGATGCTTCTAACTTCAAAACTCCTTCAAAGTTTGTTCAAAAGAATCACCCTGTTGATCAGGTTATAGCTGAAAGAAGAACTAGGAATGCTAAGATAAATGTTAACTATTTTGAGGATGATGACTTCTCACTTATTTCCATGATTGAGCCTAAGTGTTTTGAAGAGGCAGCTGTAGATGAGCATTGGGTGACTGCTATGAAAGAGGAGTTAGAGCAAATTAAAAAGAGCAATACTTGGGAGCTTGTGCCAAGTACAAAATGGGTATTCTAGAACAAGGTAACCGAAGATGGTAAGACCATTAGAAACAACGCTCGTTTAGTTTGCAAGGGTTATTCTCAAATTGAAGGTGTGGATTATAGTGAGACTTTTGCACCAGTTGCAAGATTAGAAGCAATCAGAATTTTTCTTGTTTTTGCTTCCTTTAAAGGTTTTAATGTCTTTCAAATGGATGTTAAATCTGCCTTCTTAAATGGGGATTTGGTTGAAGAAATCTATGTTGAACAACCGGAAGGCCTTATTTCTAACAATGTGGATTATGTGTGCAAACTGAAAAAGGCTCTCTATGGACTCAAACAAGCTCCTAGAGCTTGGTATGACAGGCTGGATAATTACTTGCAGCAGCAAAGTTTCAAAAAGGGATATGTAGACAACAACTTGTATGTCAAAGAGGAAGGTAACAGCATTCTCATTGTTGTGGTTTATGTTGATGATCTGATTTTTTGTAGTGACAATGTCAAAATGTCTAAGACATTTGCTGCTTGTATGAAAGATGAATTCGAAATGTCTATGATGGGTGAGTTAACTTACTTTCTTGGGCTGCAAATTAATCAATCTTCTAAAGGTGTTTTCATTTCCCAAGCTAAGTATGTTAGAGAGTTACTTAAGAGATTCAAAATGGAAGATTGCAATCCGATTAGCACTCCTATGGAAACCGGATGTAAACTAAGTAAGGATGATATGTCTCCTGCAGTTGATCAAACTTTTTATAAATCTATGGTAGGGAGTCTGTTGTTTGTCACACCCACTAGACCAGATATTATGCAGGTTGTGGGCTATGTTGCTAGATTTCAAGCTTCTCCAAAGCAAACACATGTTCAAGCTGTTAAGAAAATTTTTAAATATTTAAAAAGCACTGTTGACCTTGGTCTTTTTTTTCCAAAGAGTTCTGATTTCTCTCTTATAGCCTATACAGATGCAGATTGGGGTGGCTCCGTGGATGATAAGAAAAGCACTAGTGGGTGTGCTTTTTTTTTAGGTGGTTGTTTGGTATCGTGGCTTAGCAAGAAGCAGTCTTGCACTTCACTATCAACTGCTGAAATTGAATATGTTGCAGCAGTTTCATGTTGCACTCAGGTAATTTGGATGAAGAATATTTTATGTGACTACAAGCTTGAGTTTACTGATCCTATTTGTATTTTTTGTGACAACACAAGCATTATTGATATCTCAACAAATCCAATGACGCATTCTCGCACTAAGCATATTCCAATCAAATATCACTACCTGAAGGAGCAAGTTGCTAATAATACGGTAAAGTTGAACTATGTTTGTTCCAAGGAACAAGTTGCTGATGTGTTCACTAAACCTCTACCCCGAGATTGCTTTGAGTATATTCGAAGCAAGCTTGGTGTTGTTTCACCTCAGTGAAACGTTTGTCTTCAGTGAATGCTCTTCATTGTTACATCTTTTGAATTGTTGTTGTATTTCAGTTTCGTGGTCATTGATGACAAAGGGGGAGTAGATCTTCAGGGGGAGTTGTTTCAGATTTGGATATTGTTCAGATTGGTTTCAGTTTGGTTCCACGTTTCAGGGGGAGTTGTCTCAGCTTTGCGAACTGTCAGATTTGCCATCAATCACAAAAAGGGCAAGATTCTTACATTTTCTATCATTGATGTAGCAAATGGCCTCAGCGTGGGTCGGGTGAGTGTTGCACGTGTCACCAACTTTGAATTTAACACATGTCCTTATCCGATTATGTATGGAGTGTTTTGTTGAAAGATGAGCTCTTCTGTCAGAAGACTCGATGTCATCTCTTACTCCTTTCAACGCAGTTGTCATGCTTCCTTGTGTCAAATCCTTGTTGGGAATGTGTTGTAACGGTTATGAAGAATAAAACAAGATAGAGGAGTCTTCAAGTGACTAGTGTTTATACAACTGAATGCGCTGGATATGTTGCACCAATAGCCTCTACAGGACTGGTCTGTAACGTATATACAAAGACGTGTAATCATTCTAGACACAGCCCAAGCGATACTTGGTGTGACCGTGACATTGTTTTGGAAAGAGAAAACCGGTGGGAGCCTTCCGATCAGAGACATCTTTCTCTTAAAGAGAATCTCGGGGATTTTGAAAATACACATGTAGTGTCATGTATTCATATGCCATGAATAATGAAGAATGAAGATATATCAGCGAAGACAAAAGGCATAATAAAAAACAATGTATTTAAGAGTATACGTTATGGAAGAGGTAACTATTCAGTCTCTATCATGCATAACCGACGCACAGGGAATTATTATTAAAAAAATGCCTCCTTTTGAAAGAAAAAATACACACGAACTACCATACACAGACAGTAAGAAAGATCATGCTAGCGGTGAATGAAAAGAACTAGTGTGCGAGTTTCAAAAAGAGACTAAGTGCCGGTGGAAAAACGCGAAGCCGTTTTTGAATAAAATCTCGAGTGTCTTATGTATCGTGCATGAAAAATCCGGTAGCATGAAAAAGGGAACTATAGCCATAAGCGAAAGAAAGGGAGTTGTTAAAAATATCACTGTGGACTCAAAAACGTGTGAGTGTTGTGACATTTGAGAGGATGCTTCTTTTGGTCTAAAAGAGCGTGAATACGCAGCATAAAAAAAGGTAGAAACACGGCATTCAGTGAAGGAGCGGTAGGTTTTGGAAAATAGAGGTGAGGAGATTTGAAAAGACTGTGTGAAGAAATTGAAAAACGTAGCAGAGTGAGACGACTGACAGGCACAGTTGTTTTCAAAAGGGACAATGTAGCAAATCGGAACATATACAGTGTGACGGGGAGTTCATTTGGGTATATTCAAGAAAGGGAACACAGAGCCAAGTGATTTGAGGGGACTTCAATAAAACATCCTCTCTATATCTTGAGTTTTCTTAAAGGGGATGAAGCGAGTATCATAGAAGTTGACACAGCAGTTAGTTTTAAAAGGAGCCGTGGTAATCTCCTTCAGCAGCTATACGAAAATGTGGAGAACAGATTACACACTTACCAGATACTTAATGGTTAATGAAGGACAGGAGGTCTGAAAGACAAATTTAATTTCAGCTTACTTTAAGGGGCTCTGTCATGTATTAGAGGGTCTTTACGCCTTTGTAAAGACAAAGATTGAATTCTTGCTTTGTAAATCTGATATCCTTCTTCGAGATAAGGTGGTAGCCTTTTTGGGAATAGGTTGCAGCCTGTAAGGTAAATTTGTATGAAGAGTAGTAGCTCTTGTGAGAAGGGTTGTAGCCCTTTTGATAAATGAAGCCATGGTTTTTTTAGCCCGCATTGGGTTTTCCACATGATAAAATTTTGTGTCTCATCTTCCTTTGCGTGTGTGTGTCTCTCTTTGTTTACCAGAATTAAAATTTAGAAATACTGATTTACCCCCTCCCGCTCTCATCATTTCTCCATTCTTCATTATCATTGATATATCGCCACTTATCGGCAATAAGTAAAGAACTTATCTCACCTACATTTGGATAAAATAGTGACGGCCCATTTTTAAGCCATTTTTAAGCCATCTAATTAAATTTAAGCCATTTTTTAAGTTCCCGAGAAGTTCTCCAAGAAGTTTCCAACTTATCTCCGATATTTCCCGATATATTTTTTTTTGCCCTCGGCGATAAGTTGCCAATAACAAAATTTTGAACTGTGGTTCAATTTGCTGCTCCTGTAGCTGAATATTGCACCATTTTGTTATGAATGCATCCCTTAGTGATAAACATCACTATCTTTACATTTTAAGATCATTCTTTATGGTCACATACTATGACTGGTGCACCTTGATTGCTCATTGTGATTGTATTGATATGAAATGTTGGCACAAAAATATTTCTAATTGCTCTTTGATGCTCGATACAATGCCTGTAATGTTCCTATAGCAGCTATCATCTAGATTCTTGTAGCATGTTGTCTTTGCATTGAAAATTGATTCTCTTGCACTATTTTGAATATATTATGTCATGCAACGGAATGTCTTTAGAGTTGCATGCTTATTATTTATCAGCATGCTAGGCTAAACCCTTGTGAGAGCCCACTTAATCCCACATGCCGACAAATAATAATTGTGTACCTGCTCCTGCACATGAAACAAACTTGTTAGATAAAAACAAGCATATGAATCTGTGTTTGGTAATTCTTGTTTTCTTAGACATCCATGGTAGGCTAGTGGTTACAATGCACATGAGTTTAGATTGTATGTTTATAGATGCATGTACATGTAGTGTATGATGACCCGACATTGCTTAGATCATTGGTCTAACAACATTTTATCTCTCAGATGCAGGCGTGTGGAACACCAAGGAAGCAATAATTGGATGCAAGGTAAGTGGGAGTACTAAAGATGATGCAGGGCAACTCAAGCCAGACTCGTCATCCAGGCAATGACGAGTCACCCTTCACTACCTGTGCATTACTTCTAATAGCATCTACAAATGTAAAATGTTCCTTTCATTTGCATTATAATGGTTAGTCTCATGGCTTGTGTGAGAAGTTATTCATTTGCATTATCAATAAAGATTACTTTTCCTCAAAATTTCTTGCACTCTTTCCTATGTCATGCATCTGCAAAATGCAATGTAACATTGTAATCTTTTGTTTTTTTTCTTTATGCATGTGAATATGATACATCTGAACTAAAATGTACCTTGCTTCATTTAAAAATCATAAAAGCTCTACCTAATTGAGCTTAGTAGCAAAAATCGGTAACTGTAATGTCCCCTTCATATTACTTATCCTAGTTTCCTGTTATAATCGTGTATTGGTTGATTCCAAGAATAGATGCATTGCACATGGTCTTAATAGATTGTGTTTGTCCACCTATATGATTGAAAGGTCATGCCTTTGTTAGTCCTAATTGATTACTGAGGGGGGATGAATCAGTAAATACAATTTCTACTTCAATTTATCCTAATATATACGTTCTTGCAGTATTAAAATAATATAACAACACTCATAAATAGAAATTGAAATGCACAGGTCAAAACAACATATATACGTGGAAACCCTCAGTTAAAAGGAGAAAACCACAGTGGAACAGAACCCACAACTTTACTACTGCAGTAATAAAGGTGTCTTGTTAGAGGCTTACAAAGCACTGGTAAGAATGCTACCCGGTAAAGGGATTTGGTAGAAGACCTGTTAGGATCTTGACCTTGTTAGGAGTCGCCTTGTAAGAGGACTTTCAACACCAATAAAGATGTTACCCGGTAAAGGCATTTATACAAAGAACCTATTAGAGTTCACCCTGATTAAGGGATTTGAATATGCTTCACAATCTAAAGCAATGATCTTATGATGACACTTTCTGTCTAATCAGATCATACATGTTCCCCTTTGCTCTGCTTCGCTGTTGAACCCTTCTCTGTCTTTCACTTCTCATGACTGTAGCTCCTCTCAAAAGATATCTCTCTCCTGCTCTAGATATTCAACAACAATTATTTTTTGTCCTATGACCTGTATTTATAAGAAATTAATGTTATTAAAAATACATCTCACAGTTCCGCCAAGCCATAAACTCTCTCATAAATCACGCATGCAAAACCCTAGAATAAAAATCTTGCAAACTGATCCTAAGTTTACCTTGAAACACTCATAGATAAAACAAAGCTAACTTCAATTCCACTGATAAAGCTAACTCCAGTTTTAACTGTGAATGCTCCACATAATCCAGTTCGGATTATCATGCACTTAACCAGTAAAGAACTTGTACCCGATTAGTCATCTCTTCCCTGTGTGTCTCCCAGGACCAATTAGAATAACTTAGACCAGTATAAGCATGACTAGCAAAGTACACCGCTTACTTGTTTAGTCTACCAGTGCATATTTAAGAGTACCGGTGTGATGGACCAGTCTTCCGGTGGGATTGATGTTTGCCAATTACTTTACCAATGACATATATTTATGTCAACAGCCTTTTCATCAAATTCAGGAGGATTTGTCACCATTCATAATTGACCCTCTTTCCAAAAGTCACAACACTTCATAATCATAGTCCTTTTAAAAAATCACAACCCTTCATAATCACAATCCTTTCCAAAAGTTGCAACCCATCATAATCACAATCCTTTCGAAAAGTCACAACCCTTCATAATTAAAACAATTTCAAAGAGTCACATCCTTTCATCATTGCTACCTTTTGAAAAGGTAACTTCCTTAATTTCTTCACATTCCTTTCCTCTTCCATTAATCCTTCTTTAACTCCCTCCTCCTTTTCCTTCCTTTCTTTTCAAATGAACTCTCCTCCATTTTATATCTTATTTTGAAGGGGTCACATCTCTTTATTACATCTCTTGACCTTTCATTAGATTTAGTTAATTTATATTATTTTATATTATATTATTTACTTATTTATTTTATGTTTATTATCACTTATTACTAAATCCTAGTTAGAAAGGTAACATACTTTCTACAATATTGTCTCTTGTAGTTAATTTTATTTATTTATTCATTCATTGTAATTTTATTATTATTTAATTTTTATTTATTTTAAATCTTATTTTATTGATAATAGATTATATCATATTATTATTATTTATATTTTATTTAATTATTATTTATATTATAATAATATTTTATTATTATTTCTTATTTATTATATTTTAATATTAATTATAATATATCATCATTTATTGAATAATATTTTATTATTTAATTATTATTAAAATTTTATTTTAAAATGGGGACATGACAGTAACACTGCCACATGATCCTGTCATCCTTATCTGATAGTCAGAATTTTCAAGAATCTACACCAACTTCTCAAGCATTAGTCAGTAAAACCTACATTACCTAGGGACATGTCCCCAGGTCATATCCCTAGGTCTAAAAACCCCATCCCCATGCCAAGAACCTCCCCTAGGTGTCTCTGATCTGCAGATTTTTGCCAGAAACATTTCGGAAACTGGGGCATGACACTACCTAGTGCCATGGTCATCCGGCCATCCTCGGGACAGTCAGGGGACATCTAAGACATCCCCCGCATTATTGGCTAGGAAGCCATTTTTTTTCTATTAACAATAGTTTACAAATGTATCTTTTCACTTACAAGCTATCAACCATCAAGATCAACCGTAAAACTCTGATCTTAACGCACGGTTTCAGCAGTATTCTCAAACTAGAGAGATTTTATCGCTCATACAAAGTATGTTGCATCATCAAGCCAGTTTAAATATAACAAAAACAGAAAAGCATTAGAACTCAATCCCAGGATCCCACTATATGTTGCTCACTTTTGCCTAGTCAGTCTCATAGGTGCCCAGTGGTAGATCAATGTCAGAAGCAGAGACATGATCCCATCTAGGTGCATCAGACTGTTTGTGTTCCTTATCCTTTTCCACAATCTTCTCTTTATTGCTATGGTTTTGCTGTAGGACCTGCTCCAATGCATTGATTTCATCTTGGTTCAACATCCCTTTATAGGCATGAAAGAAGTGGGCTGACCTGATGTCTAATTTGTACAACAACATTACCCCTTTCTGGGCCAAAACCATAAATTTGTCTTTTGGTATTTCAATAATTGCAGTTACATGTTTCATGATGAAAATAAATGTGAGTTTATCATTAAACTCAGTAAGCAATCGCCTTTTATGCTAAAAAACATCTTCATTCCTTTTGGACCACAAAAACCATGACACTTCACAAAAAAAGTAGACCAAAAATCATTAAGCTTATCATCAAGAATCTCCACAAAACCAGCAAGCACCTCAAACCAGGACAGACCAAGGGAGGTATTCCAAACCACAGGTTCACCGATGAAAAGAAACCAAACACGAGAGGCAAAAGAACACAGGACCAATCCTCAAAGATGAGAGGATATCCCCAACAGCGACCTTTTTAATAAGCAATTGCCACCTAAGACAGACCTTCTTGGGCTCACAACGACTCTCCAACATCCTATTCAAGACAAAGGACCACCTAGACTCAAAGCAGTGACACCCCCAGGACTCATTAATCCAAGCAATGATCGGAGCCTCGCCTCTTAACATGGGGTAAATCTATTTCTCTTTAATATCTGAGAAAAGGGTATCATCCTTCCATCTCAGTTGATCCAAAAACAGGTTAGAGGTAAGAATCTTCCCTAGAAAGAAGGGACCAACAACCTTGCTGATAAGAGAGGTCTTCTTGTGCGATGGTGGAATTCCAAATTTGCCACCCAACTCCTCCAAAGAGCATAGTTGCCTATTCACCATGAAATCTTCAATGGTCTTAATGCCCAAAGCAGACCAATCTTTTGCAAAACAACACTGGGTAAGTGCCAAGGGTTTGTCATTCAACACCAGCCCCCACCAAATGGATCTTTGTACTACAGAATATGAAGGAGATTGGCCAACTGCTTCCTTGTGAGTAAGAAGCCTCTTAACATTCCATATAGAGGCAAATATAGGGGACCCGAATGTTCTAATTTCAAAGTCACTAAGCAACATATCATAGAAACCAATGTCTTTCCACATCTTGCCTTTTTTTGGTTTAGATAAAGAGATATTGTTCCTGATCAATATTTTTTGGCTTCACTGCCATTTAAAGCCTTATATATCCATTTGGATGCAAGGGCCATGCCATGTGCCTTCAAATCTCTCAAACCAAGTCCCCTCAAATGTTTGGGGACACAGTGCCAGTCCCAAGAGACATTGTGTCTCTTCCGATTGCCTTGCCCATCGGACCATAAGAAGTCCCTGAGGATCCTTTCCAACCTGTTAACTTGGTAATTCGAAAAAAGCTAGGTAGAACTGAAGTAAATAGCATGAGAGGAGAGGACCTTTTGAACCACCTAGACCCTCCCAACCAAGGAGAGTAAATGAGTTTGCCATTTCTGATGCCTCTTTTCAATTTTAGCAAACAACCAATCCCACATATCCTTGGTAGAGGGGCTAAGAGCAAAGGGGATGCCAAGGTACCTATTAATATAGTGTGGTCCTGCCCAACCCCAACCTTTTGAAGCCAGCCAATCAGGAGGAGCATCAAACCAGCCTATAACCATTGACTTATGAAGAGCAATTTTCGCTCCTGAAGCCCTGCAGAATATACCCATCCTATTAACAACCAAATGAAAGTTCCTTTCGCTGAGTTCAATGAATAATGCAGTGTCATCTGCAAATTGTACATTCAAAAGTTCATCATCATTAGGAAGTTTGATGCCCTTCACTGGTGGTCCAAGACTAAAGGCTCTTAGTATATACAATAGAGCATCTGCTGCAACAACAAAAAGTGCAGGGGCAATGGGGCACCACTAGGCAGCCATTTAAAAAAAAAAACTCTTTAATTAAGAAAAATAAATTATTTATTAGCATTGACAATGAATTCTTTTGGACTACATATAAGTTTATTACAGTAGAATGAGTAGGTCAGCTATAAAATGAACCAAAGTGTGACTACTATCCATAGAAAGAAAGCATATACCTGTAGAATAAGAGTATACAAATATAATTCTTTTCCAAGAATGGGCTAAACATGCAACTGCATACAGCCGTAGGTTTAGAATGAACAAAAATAAGAATGCATACAGCTGTAGAATGAAAGCATACAGCTGTAGAATGAAAGCATCGAGTTGTAAGACAAAGCAGAAAGTTGTGGAATGAAAGTGTACAACTACGGAATGAGAGAATATAACTCTAATTATTTTTTTCCATAGGAAAGATATACTATTGCATAAAGTTGTTGAACGATGACATGCAAATAGTTTAGCGGGGTTACTTATTAATTATTATTTACCAATAATGCTTTGACAATGAATTATGAGTTATGAATGGATATTGAGTATTGACAATTAATTCTGATTCCTGAACACAAATATTATATGTTAAGGTTCTATAATGTATACATGTATTCTTTATCCATTTTTTCATATGAATATAATGTATATATGCATGCTTTATCCATCTTTTTAGGTGAACATTTCAAATTTACCTATATATTTTAAATTTTCCCTTTATTTATATAGCTGTCCCCTTTGCCATCCCCTAGCTGTCCCAAAAATTGGCAAAAAGATCGACATCTAGGAAACTCTTCCCATTATCCCTTGTTCTATACATGCATGCTTTATCCATACTTTCATATGAACATTTCAAATTTCCCTACATATTTTATATTTTCCTTATATATATATAGATGTCCGATTTGTCGTCCCCTAGTTGTCCCCAAAATTGGCAAAAATGATTAGCATCTTGGAAACTTGTTCCCTCATCCCCTATTGTCCCCATCCCAGAAACTTGGGGTGACCTTGAGTAAAACTCATCATCCTATTGAAAGTGGCTCATTGAATCCTTCATAGTGATCCTCACATGAGAGAGATTGATGCAGGAGCACCAAGGCTATAAGAGCAATCTTGCATCACCCAAAAGTAATGTCTAGTTTTCAACAAGGGCTACCTTTGGACAAGGTTACTATTTTTAGTAAATTGTTCATTTGACCACAAATTGTTCCTGTTGCTTCCCTAGAGGTTCCTTTTGAATACATAAGCCTGCTGGAAAAGTTTCATGGAAGGATCAAATCTAGTTTTGAAGTTATTACATTTTCTGTTTTGGCAGGGTGGTATAAAAACTTTGAGCTCAGTTTTGAAGGCTTTAGAGGCTCCAAAAAGGGGTCAAACTTTGATCGATTGGCGCTCCCTAAATATAAGGTGTAGAGCACTTCGTGGGATTTCCGAAAGGGGGTTATAATAGCCAATTGACTCAATGGTTCACAATGATTTTCGAAAGTTGGGCCTTCAGGACTCTACTTTCAATACAAGCAAAAAAGAGAGAAAAAACACTTCGGGCAAGAAATGAACCGTTGGATGCCAAAATGGGAAAATTTCACTTTCCAAAATATTCTTAGGCGGTTAATTGCGCTACTTTTATAGGGCTAAAGGGGGATTTAGGGTTCAGTTCCAGAAGTGTAGATTGTGGCTCTACCTTTCAGATTATTGTAATGAAAATGCCCATGTGGTTGTAGCACGTTTTTCTCAATATTGTAATGTCATTTCATTGAGGATAATAGAAAGCAAGTGTTGTTGCCATTAATCTGTTATTGCAAAGTTTTTGTTTATTTCTCTATTGTGTTGTGTGTGTTTGGATAAATAAGGGGAGTACCTATCATCAAGTGGCATCAGAGAAGAAGTTCCTAATTGTGTAGACAAATCGTCAAACATGAGGCAATTTTGCACTAGGACCGTGGTTGTCGGTCTGAGAGATAAGTATAGAAAATGTCTCCACGAAGGAATCACGGTGGAAGAATTACGGGTGTGAAAAAAGAGGGTTTTATACAAGGACGAGTGCAAGCACGGCAAGAGGAGTTGCATAGAGGAACCAATATTAGGGCAAGAGATGCGAGTAAGGATGAATCTGAAGGAAAATTGGAAGAGCAAGAAACGAGTAGGAATCCTAATGAAGCTAGGGTTTTGAGAGCCATTTCCAAGATTGGAAAGAAACCAAAGATTGAAGTTTCTACATTTTCTGAAAATCTTAATATAGAAGAGTTGATTGATTGGATCAATGATATGGAGTACTTTGAGCTTGAGCAAATAGAAGATCCCAAGAGGGTCAAATTTGCAAAGGCCAAGTTGAAAGGTCATGCTAAGATTTCTTGGAAAGAGGTTCAGTTGGAGAAAAACAAAAGAGAGGAGGAGAATATAACAAGGTAGGATCGGATGGTAGACAAACTGAAGAGTCAATTCATTCTTGTTGACTGTGAGCTTGATTTGCTGAAGAAAATGCAAGGGTTGAAGCACGCAAGAAAGTCTGTCCAGGAGTATACAGAAGACTTTTATCAAGTCCTCGTCAAAACAGGTCATTCTGAAGCTAACAAGGAGAAGGTTGCTTGTTACATAAATGGGTTGAGGTCGAGTATTCAAGAAGAGTTGATAAAGGTAAGAATGTCTACCATTGAAGATGCATATCAATTTGCTTTGAAGGTAGAAGAAAAATTGAACAAGAAGTTTGAAAACAAACAACGTGAAAGAGGTTGTGGTGGAAGGCCTAGTGGATGGACTTATGGAGGCTGAAATGAAGATCAGAAGAAGAATGACTCGAGTAGTTGTCAAAATCAAAAGGGAAATAATTCTCATCGTCCTCGCAATCAAAATAAAAGATATCAAAGAGAAAGAGTTAGAGGGCAAGGACCAAGAAGAAATTTTCATGGGACGCATTTCCAAAGCGGAGGACATAGAGCTTTTGAGTGTCCCCAACATCAAGGGAGAACAAATAGAAGACCCGATGGCATCGCACGATTTCCACAAATAGATTAAGATGCCAAGTCATCACATTATGATGATGCTGAAAGAGGAGAGTTCCTTTTCACCAAAAGAACCTTGCTAAATGATGAGAAGGAACCTAAGCAAAGGAAGAATTTGTTCCGCACAAGGTGTAAGTGTAATGGTAAAGTATGCAATGTCATTGTTGATAGTGGTAGTATTGATAATCTTGTTTCAGAGGAAATGGTGGATAAATTGAAGTTAGAGAGAAAAAAGCATCCAAATCCCTACAAGATTGCTTGGTTGCAGAATGATCACAAGGATTTCGTCAATGAACAATGTCTGGTGAAGTTCAAAATTTCAAACTACCATGATGAGGTATTGTGTGATAATATGCCTATGGATGTTTGCCATCTGTTGTTAAGGAGACCATGGCAATTTGATTGTCATGAAGTACATGATGTGTATGCAAATACCTATTCCTTGACAAAGGATGGAGTCTGACACAACCTGAAGCCTTTGAAGGAAACAAAGGAAAAGTAATGCAATAATGCCAAAATATGTTTATTTGATGGCGGGAAGTTTCTAGAAGGCATGAAGCATGAACATATGTGTTTTTCTTCAATTCCAAGAGTTGATAAAGATGAAGTAGAAGATGTACTTGTAGAAGTTGCAAATTTGTTGAATGAGTTTTAGAATATTGTATCTGATAATGTACTTGATGGATTGCCACCAATAAGAAATATCAATCATCAAATTGACTTGATTCTTGGAGCCAGCTTGCCGAATAAGGCAGCCCACAGAATGATGCCAATAGAGAGTGAAGAATTGAATAGACAAATGCAAGAGTTGTTGTAGAATAGGTTGATTCGAGAGAGTTTCAGCCCATGTGTTGTACTAGCAGTACTAGTACCAAAGAAAAATGGACAATGCAAGACGTGTACAGATTCTCAAGCTAACAATAAAATTACTATCAAGTATATATTTCCCTTACCAAGGATGGATGACATTGTGGATTGCTTAAGTGGAGCTGAGTACTTCACAAAGATAGATTTGAAGAGTGGGTATTACCAAATCACGATTAGAGGAGGAGATGAATCGAAGACGGCCTTCAAGACAAAAGAGGCTTGTATGAGTCATTAGTCATGCCTCTTGGGCTAACCAATACACCGAGCACATTCATGCAGCTCATTAACAAGGTATTGAAGGAATTTTTGAGTAAGTTTGTTATTGTTTACTTAGAGGATATTTTGATTTTCAGTAAGATACTAGAGGACCATATAATGCATATTCGTAGGGTCTTTGAGAAGTTAGGGAAGAAAAGTTGTTGATTAACTTGAAGAAGTGCAATTTTGTGAAGGAGTTAGTGTCAATGGGATTTCTAGTCTCAGTTGATGGTCTTAAAATGGACCTAGAGAAGGTGAAGGCTATCCTTGAATGGCCTACTTCAAGGAGTGCTACTAACGTAAGATCTTTTCATGGTTTGGCTAGCTTTTACAAAAAGTTTATTAAAAATTTCAGTAGTATCTGTGGACCCTTGACTGAAACTATGAGGGGATAGAAAAGAGTTTAAATGGATTGTAGGAAAACAAGCAAAGAGTTTTGATTTGTTGAAGAGAAAAGTTACAAAGCAACCTATTTTGGCACTTCCAGATTTTAATAAGATATTTCAAGTAGACTGTGATTCTAGTGGCAATGCCATTGGTGTTGTTTTGAGTCAGGAAGGTAAACCCGAGAAGTTGAATGATGCCAAAAGAAAATATTATGTTTATGATCAGGAGTTTTATGCTATATTTCAGGCATTGAGGAAGAGGAGACATTATCTTTTGCCTCAAGAATTTGTTTTGTTTACTGATCATCAAGCTTTACAATATTTGAATAGCCAAGGGAAGTTGAATCAGAGGCATTTGAAATGGGTTGAGTTTTTGCAAAGTTACACTTTTTTTTAAGCAGAGGAGCGGAAAGTCTAATAGGGCTTCCCTGAGAAGGAGACAATTTGTTGACAGAGATGTAGATCGAAGTTGTTGGGTTCCAAGAACTCAAGAGCTTGTATCTTGAGGATTGATCTTGGCGAGGCCTAGAGAGCTTGGAAAGAACCTGTTACTCTAAATAGGACCAGATGGTTGGATTTTATAATCCAAAATGGAATGTTATTCAAAAGGAGCCAATTGTGCATTCCAAAGAGTTCCATGAGGGAGAACCTAATCAAAGAGAAGCATAATGGAGGATTGGTTGGACGCGTTGGTCGATATAAAACAATTGTTTTAGTTAGTGAGAATTATTATTGGCTACAATTGAAACAAGATTTTAAGAAGTTTGTGTAGAGTTGTCGAATATGTCAAATGGCAAAAGGAACCAGGCAGAATATAGGTTTATATCAACCATTTACCTGTACTAGAGAGGCCATGGGAGGATATTAGTATGGACTTTGTTCTTGGTTTACCAAGAACTCAGAGAGAGCACGATTCCATTTTTGTGGTTTTTAACAGGTTCTCAAAGATGGCACATTTCGTTCGTTGCAGAAAAACTAATGTTGTTCAAGTGGCAAACTTATTTTTCAAAGAAGTGGTGAGACTACATCGTCTACCGAAGAGCGTAGTTTTTGATAAAGATACTAAATTTGTTGGATATTTTTGGAGGATATTATGGAAGAAGCTAAAGATAGCTTTGAAGTTCAGCTCAACACACCATCCAAAATTTGATGGACAAATAGAAGTGGTGAATAGGAGTTTAGGGAACCTGTTGAGATGCTTAGTTGGAGATAAACCGAAAGGGTAGGATTTGATTTTACCACAAGTAGAATTTGCATACAATAATTTTGTCAATAGGAGCATTGGTAAATCATCATTTCAAATTGTATATGGGAGTATTCCTAGAAATGCTTCAGAATTAAGGAAGTTGGACAATGGAGAAAAAATTAGTGTTAAAGCTGAAGATTTCGCAAAACACTTGAAGAATTTGTGTGAAGAGGTGAGGAAGCATATTAATAAGATGAATCTACAATACAAGGATAAGGCAGATTAGAAAAGGAGGCATAAGGAATTTCATATTGGAGATGAAGTTATGGTTCATTTGAGAAAGGAGAGATTTCCAATGGGAACAAACAACAAGTTGAAAAAATTTGGACCATGTAAAATCTTGAAGAAGCATGATTCAGGAAATGCTTGTGAACTAGAGTTGCCTAGTGAACTCAATATTTCATCTGTGTTTAATATTTCAGATTTGACAAAGTATCATGAAGTATTGAAGATGAGATAACAATAGCACAGTGGAATATTTCAGTGCCTACTTCAGCTACAGAGGAGATGGAGGACATCTTGGATAGTCGTGTTGGCAGAAGCACAAGGAATAGGAAAAATGAAAAATATTTGGTCAAATGGAAGGGACGACCTATTGAAGGTTCATCATGGCTAATCAAAGGAAGAGGTTGACCGCCTTGGTTTTCCTCTGAACGCCTACGATGTGACAAGGTCACTTCTCAAATTACCCCGAGTGTCTAATGCAGGAGCATCCAAGATGTAAAAGTAATCTTGCATCACCCAAAAGCATTGTCTAGTATTCTATAAGGGCTACCTTTGGACAGGGTTACTATTTTTAGTAATTTGTTCACTTGAGCACAGATTGTTCCAGTTGCTTCCCTGGAGGTTCCTTTTGGATATATAAGCTTGCTAGTAAAGTTTCATGGCAGGATCAAATCTAGTTTTGAAGTTATTACATTTTCTATTTTGGCGGGGTGGTACAAATACTTTGAACTCAGTTTTTAAGGCTTTAGATGTTGGCATCACTAACCGGTAAACTCTCTACTGGTCCAAGTGTTGTCATTGATTGGCAAAAGAGGATAGAGATTTGTTGTCTCTATTATAGAGGGAACTCTTCATCAAGAGAGGCTGTGAAACCGGTCACTACACTAAGCATCAGCAACCAAATAATGCACTCAACAGGGAAGAGAGTATCCTAGTATCAACCAAGGACTGACCTTCAACTGGTATAGACAAGTACAAATAAAAGCATATCCAACTAATGTCTATAACACAACCGGGACAGTGCAACCGGTAATCTGCGCAAAAGGAAGCACACCAAGGGCATGTAATCGATAAGCCAAGAAAGAGACAGCAGCAAGTCTAAGACTCTTACTTGTTTATAGCATGAAGAACTCAACCGATATATTATAAGACTCCGGTATGAACCGAGGAAGTCATAGTCAACTGTCTATTCCAACCAACTCTTCTTGACCAGGATTTATTGCAGTAAATCCGAGTGATCTTGAGTTGTCTTGGTGATCGGTTTGAGGCGCAGGTAAAGGATTTAAAGCCAGAATCAATGGTTTCTTGAGGCGCGACTAAAGGATTTAAAGCCGGATTCAGTGGCTTTAAATCGAGGTGTTATCTCTTGTGAAGAAAGGTTGCTTGACATGCAACTGTTGTTTTCTTCAAGTAGTGGATGAAGCTAGAGCTTGCATCGAATGCTTGCTCAGAGAACAAACACTTCACTGAGTGATGTATTCGTAAGATCTCAGGATTAGGTCAAGCATTTGAGGCGCGGCTAGGGCAACAAAACTGAATATATTCTTATGTCTGTTGAGAAGAATTGCCTTCATTCTGCCGAGAAAAAGAGTGAACCTATATGCTACAGTACCAAGGGTTAGAGAAGTAGCAAGGGTTAGAGAAAATCGACAAAGAGAGATAATAGGTTGTGCAAGGCAACACAACAACAGTTGAGAATACTCCTGTGTTAACCAGTGATAATTCTCAGTAGAGCACAAATAGAGATCACATCTGGCTAAGCAGAGCCTTCTGTAAAGATCTTGATTCAATTGTTTTCTAGCAAACTACAATAGACAAATCCGACTCTAACAGGTCCTTTGTATCAAAATCCCTTAACTGGGTGACATCTTTCAAGGTGTTTGAAGTCCATTAACCGGGCAGGTCTTAACAGACCTTATTGTAACAAATCCTTTGACCGGGTCGCACCTAGCAAGTGCGTTTTCTCCCTTGACCGGGTAGGCTCTTAACAGGGCATACTTCAGAAGAGTACAAATATTGTGACGTCTCCTCACACCATGATTTTCACCCTAACCAAGTTTCCACGTGATAAATCTGGTGTCACTTTGTGTTTGTTCACTTGCTATTTTATTTGCTTAGAACTACTTTATTTTGTGCTGTAAGTTTACTTCACTGGATTAAAGAAAAAGAAAAGATTTTTTTTTCAAGTGCTGATTCACCCCTCCCCTCTCAGCACCAGTTGGGACTGTCATTAGAGGCACGAAAAGGGGTCAAACTTTGATCGGCTCACACTTTGCTATCCAATGGACTAGAGGGCTTCGTGGGATTTTTGAAATAGGGCCATAATAGCCAATCGACTCAACAATTCACAAGTTATGGTTTTCAGAAGTTGGGCCTTCATGACACTAGTTTTAATACGAACGGAAAAGAGAGAAAAATCACTTAAGGCAGGAAATTGAGCCGTTGGGCACTAAAATGGGAAAATTTCACTTTCCAAAATATTCTTAGACAGTTAATTGTGCTACTTATATAGGGCTAAAAGGGGATTTAGGGTTCAGTTCCAAAAGTGTAGATTGTGGCTCTGTCTAGCAGATTATTTCAATGCAAATGCCCATGTGGCTGTCACATGTTGTTTTTCTGAATATTGTAATGCCACTTCATTGACGATAATAGAAAGCAAGAGTTGTTTCCATTAATCTATTCTTGCAATTTTCTATTTATTTCTCTATTGTGTTGTGTGTGTTTGGCTAAATAAGGGGAGTACCCTTCATCAGAGATAGCTGCTAGTACTTCCCTTTGGATCAGAGCATCATGCACATTGTTTTCTTTCACTTTGATCCAACAGATGTTGATTTTGAAGTTACTGATGAACTACAACAACCTCTATGGTTGAAGGCCTTGTTGACATAAAGTTAGTTGTCATTGGTAAACATCAATCCCACCGGAACACCAGTACATCACACCGGTACTCATGATTGTGAACTAGGTAGATTGAGCAAGAAAGCAGTGTACTTTAATCGGTCGAGGTTTTATCTAACTGGTCTTGTCAAGCACACAAGGAACAGATGACTAACCGGATACAAATCATACACCGGTTAAGTGCATGATAATCCAAACCAAATTATGCGGAGCATTTTTCAATTAAATTGGAGTTAGCTTTTTTAGTGGAACTGGAGTTAGCTTTTTTTTCTGCAAGCGTTTCGAGGTAAACTAAGGATCTATTTGCAAGTTTTTTGATCAAGGGGTTTTGCATACGTGATTTATGGGAGTTTACAACTTGGCGGAACTATTAGATGTATTTTTAATAAGATAATTTCTTATTAATACAGGTCAAAAGACATGAAAGTGTCTTGTTGAAAATCAAGAGCATTGAGCGAAGGAGAGCAGAATCTTCTGAGAGAAATCACAGTCACAAAAGGTGAAAGGCAAAGAAAGATTCAACAACCAAGCAGAAGAAAGGGTGAACAGGTATGATCTAAATCAACAGATATAGTGTCATCATAAGATCATTGCTTTAGTTGTGAAGCATATCTAAATCTCTCAATCAAGGTGAATCCTTACAGGTTCTTTTGTATAAATCCCTTTACCAGGCAACATCTTTATTGGTGTTTTAAGCCCTCTGATAAGGCGACTCCTAACAGGGTCAAGATCCTAACAGGTCTTCTATCAAATCCCTTAACCGAGTAGCACTCTCACCAGTGCTTTGTAAGCCTCTAACAAGGCAACTTTATTACTACAGTAGTAGAGTTTTGTGGGTTCTGTCCCACCATGATTTTTTCCTTCTAACCGAGGGTTTCCACGTATAAATGTTGTGTTGACCTATGCATTTAATTTTTGTTTATGGTTGTTATAATATTCTTTTGATTTCTGTATTAACAAGAATATCTATTTGCTTATAAGAGAAGTAAAAATTAAATTTACTGATTCACCCCCTTCTCAGTAACCAGTTAGGAATAACAAGCCTTACAATAAACGATGTCATCCTTCTTTAACTATCGAAGACTTAATTCCTGACAATAGGTATTTGTTCTCCATTCCAAGCTTTCTAATCAAGATTATTTATATATAATAGTGCTTATGCTTTCATTGTTTTAGTGTGTTAGTTCTAATCCCTTTTTCAGCTGCTAGAGTTTGTTTTAACACTAGTACTTGTAGAACACAATTTTTCTACTAAGAGGGAGGGTGAATCAGTAGATCTAAATTTCAAAACCCTAATCAATTAAAAATCTTTGATGCTGCTAAGATCTACTGTCCTAATCCAACCTAACAAAGAAATAGTGTGTACAATGTTTAAGCGAACTGTTGTGAGGTTTTCACACCATCGCCCCAAAGAATTTGGGGACCCCCCAATTTTTGAGCAGGCCTTGGCAATTTTCCTAGATCCGGGTATTCAGATGCCTTAGCGAGTTTTGGAGTAACCCTGGGGTTTTGAGACAATAAATTTGCAATATTTTTTAAAATTGGATGAATTTTGGAAAATTGATATAATTGCATAACTTGAACATTTTCCAAAATTTAATTGTGAATTTGGATATTTTTGGGGAAACCTTGTAAATTTTTGGGTGGTGAAAATGGAGATTAAATGAAAAAATTAAATGGTGAAATTTGAAATTAATTGCCAAATGGAGATAAATTGCGAAAAAAAAAATTAATTGCCAAATGGAAATTAAATTGCTAAATAATTTTTGGATTGCAAAATAATAAAAATTTAAATTGCCAAGTGGGATTTCAAAATTTTAAATGGGGAAAAAGAGTAAATGAAAGTTGGAAATGGAATTGAAATTTATTTGAATTTTAATTGGCTGGCAGATTTTGATTTTGGGATGGTGTTGTTATGATTTAAATGGGCTAAAATCAATTTTTCTTGGGAAAAATTCTAAATTTATAAAATCAAAAAAAAAGCTACAGCTGGCAGCCCCTTCCCATTTTTTTTGTATTTTTTCTTGGTATTGGGCACAACAAACATAAATTTTTCATCTCCCAAGGCAGCCATCAATTCCAGCCCCACTTGCGATTTTTATGCATTAATTTGACAATTTTAAAATAAATAAAATCATATTTTTGGGGTGTGTGTTTGTAATTTAGAAATTTAATTTGGGCCCCTTTGTGTGTTAAATTCAATGTATTTTAAAGCCTAAGAGGTGTGAAATTCAAGGTAAGTTATTGAGTCCACAATGGAGAAGGTTTAAAGCTATATTAGAGGCCTAAATGACCTTTTTTGAAAAATTTCAATTTTAGGGCCTTTGATAATTTCGGATTTGGCTAATTTAAACCCATAATTTTGCACAATTCAATGCAAGTGGCTCTCTTAATTTAAATCTACCCTTTCCTTAAATTAATTTTTTTTTGGCGTCATGGCTTGGTTAATTTCAATGTTTAGGGGCCCCATATGGATCATTTTTTGGAGTGTCCCAATTTCATTTTAAAAGGAAAATTAACATGCTATTGCACATATTTTTGTTTTTGCAATAGGCTGGCCCAATTTTAAATTAAAATTAAATACCCCTTGGGTTGTGCTATTTTTATTGCATTTAATTTGGGTTTATATTTGGCAATTTAATTAATTTTATTTTCCATCCAATGCAGGTCGGCCTATTTGAAGAGGCAAAAAATTTAGTATAAAGGGGGGGCTTGTCTCCTCATTTTTCTCATTCATTTCTCACTTGTCTCTTGGCAGCCAAGGAGGAGCTCTTGGAGCAGCAAAAGAGTGAAATTTTGCGAGGAGTGCATTTAGCAAGGGGTGATTTTCTTCTTTTGGTGGAGTGCATTTTGGTGTTGTCTTCTTCTTTGGAGGAGAATTTGTTGGTGTAGAGGAGGATCTTCATGCTTGAGGGTGAAGGCTGGTCTAAAAGGCAGATTTTCTCCTTGTTCTTGCTTGGTACATTTTTCCTATTTTCTTGCTTGCATCATCCTTCCATCACTTCATCATTTCATCTAGGGCTTGAAGTTGGGAGATTAAGTGTAGTTTTCATCTAGGATTTGGAGAAAGGAGATATAAGTGGTAGTCCCACCCCTAGGAACGAAGTTGGGAGATATAAGTGTAGTCCATCTCATACGTTTTCGAAGAGGCAGAAATAAGTGGTAGTCCCATCCCTAGGCGAAGAGGCAAAGATAAGTGTAGTGTGATAGGAATCGGCGAGGCAAAGTTAGTCCATCCCTAGGATTGGAGGGGCAGAGATAAGTGTAGTCCCACCTCATTGTAGAAAGAAGAGGCAGAAATAAGGGTTAGGATGGTAGATGCTAGTGCAAGCAAGAGCCAAAGGGCAATGCATACCAAGTAAGACAAGGAAGACATGAGGCTCAAGACCACCTTCTCAAAATTGAAGCAAGTCGGTGACACCAACATCGGTACAGTGGACATGGTACAATTGAGAATTGGTTTCACTAAGGCAAGAAGGGAGTCACCAAGTCATCGAGGCTCACCAGGTCAAATTTCAAATCAGAGTATGGCGATCTTATTGTGCTTCTCAACTGAGTCATGGGCTCCGCTCATGGTACACAATTTGATCCTTGGATATATTATTTTATTGAAGGAATTGAGAATGGAAAAAGAAAGTTTGTTTGGGCTAGGATCATTAGCGAGAATTTAGAGTTGCAACTTAGGATAGTGCAAAATCAAAGGCAATTCTACATGGGGTCCTACCTCTTCTATTTGATTGCAAGGCTGTTGGTGATACTTTGTTAGTTGAACCAAATCCAGATTTGGGGAGATGCACTGCACCACTATGGTTGAGGCAGATGCTTATGCCAAGGGGCGAGGTTGTGGCAGTTCGAACAGTTGAAGACATTCAAGGGTTAGCCAAAGAGGAAAACATTAGTAAGGAGGCAGGTTTCATTGCAAATTGGAAGAGATTTGAGGATATTCGAGGCTAGGCAAGGCTTGGCTATTTGTGCAAGCTAGTTTGGTTAGATTTGAGGGGGAGGTATGGCCAAGGCAGGTGCCCCCAGAACCCAAGAGTGTTGAAGCATAGGGGGGGTGAATGCAATCCAAATTCGAGTAGGAAGGTTAAAGAAGGCAAGGATAATGGAGGAAAGCGAGACGAAAGGTTGAAAGAGGTCAAGTTCGATTTCAAGGCGGTGGCCAAGAGCAAGGCTCTCAAATTGCAAAGAGGTTCACATCTAGGCAAGCCACCGAGGCCAAGGCAAGATTACCCCAAGTGCATAGAGACCTCACCCTTTCAAGGTTAGGACATCAAGTACAAGCAAGTTCAAGTGGTGATGAGAAAGTTTCTAAGGACGAGCTCAAGCATCTAAGGCTTCACCTCATCTCAAGGATTAAATAAATTTATAAGATAAGGTTGATGAGGTGGTAATTTCATGTGCATGCAATCAAATCATGCCAAGTGTCCTATGTTCTCATTGGTTGACAGATTATTGTAATTTTCTCATTGGCCTACAAAGTTGGTGCCCTCATGTAATTGGTTGAAAGATGGTAACCCTAATTAGGGTTTGTAAGGTTTAATCTTGGCCCTTGATTTTGCCTATTAATCTTGGCCACTTGTTGTAATTTTGAGCCTCTATATAAGGCCATTTGTTCTCATTTGTAAAGGGGTTATGTTGGAGAATTGTTGCCAAAATACTATCAAAATTGTTCTCTATTCATTGTTGTGGCTTGCATGGTGGATATACATGATCATTTTGGTGTATTGCATGTTTCTTCTCATCACTCAAATTAAAATAGGATTTCATTTCAAAGTTGTTAAAGTAAGAATAGAAGTAGATGGCTAGTTGTATGGTGATGTTAGTGAATGTTTGATAGGGATCTATATACTGGGCCACTAGCATCCTAGTGGCTTGTTAGGAAGCCTTGTGTGGTAATCTAGTCCAATCGCTCCCAAGTTCTACCGCATTTCATCTTTCCGCTTGTACTTCAAGTTCGATTGGAAGATAGGTGTTAGTGTGAAAATTCTAAGAGTATCCCTTTGAGTCATTGCACCAATGGAGGTAGCGCCGCAGGCAAGCTTTCATTTGGTTGGATCCCCATCCATTTGCTAATTTCTTCACTCATAGGAGGAGTAGTAGAGCAATAAGCAATTAGTGGTAGGAGTAGTTGAAAGTGAAAGTGATCAAGGAGAAAAGAACAAGTCAAGCAAGCGAAGTACCACCAAGTTATCTTTGAATGAACAACGTAAGCCCGCCTACGTGATTAACCAGCAAATCACATTAATTTAACTGAGTTAGTATCCACAGGTGTAAGGAACCTTGGAGTTTTCTCATGTTCTTCATGAGTATATACTTTTCAAGAGAGGGTTGAGTGTTTGGTATTCTATATCAAGTATTCAATTGCTATATGTTATGTAGTGGTACAAAATTGACATCAACAGGAACCAACCCTAAGGAATCACTAAATTCCTAGCTTGAGAGCACCGACTCTTGCAAAAGCACCAACTTCTCAATTTGAGCACCAATTCAGCATCCTTGAGGCACCAACCTTGAGGATTTACAACATACTTTGAATTTAAAAGCTTCTTTTACAAAACTCTCACTTCACCAAGACTTCTCAAATTCGCAGAAGTATTTATTACATTATAAAACCTCACAAAACAAATGATGACTATAATGTCTCTCTTACTGTTCAATACATCAGAAACTCTCCTTAACACAAATTCAATCTCAAACATCTTCATCGATTTTACAATCTTTTCAATACAATATGCATGATAAGCCTTTATCGCACTTCAAACCAGCAAAAACACACACCACTCTATTGCATTCATCAAGCCTTTACATTCTTTAAATAAACTCTTATTTCCTATCAAGAAAGCAGTTTATAAGGCAGTTAAAAAGTGTTTGTAAATGTTGACTAGAAACCAACCAATCATTGATAACAAAGAACCAAATGAGTAATGATGACAAAGATCTTCAAATGCATCGATTAAAATAAGATAACTGCATTGATTATCAACAGATTCTTCTAACTTATAAAGTCTTCAGTTATACACCTTGGCAAGATAAAAGGAATTCCATATGCAGAACGTACACTTTTAAGAGGAATATGTCCAGGTTCTGGAACTCAACATGAGCATACCATGCATACCCGAAAAAGTCTTTTTATCTTATTGTTTATCTCAGAACAGATCGAAGGTAAGCTAAGCACTATATTTTCAATTGCTGTAAAATCTATCTGTTATTTCCATAAGTAGCAAACACTATCGAGATCACAATCCAGTATTAACGCTATTTTGAGAATGGCAGACATCTGTATATATTCTGAGAATTGCCTGAGATAAGTTCTTACTTGTGAAACGTGAGACTGCAAATAAGAAACCTAATATTGGGAGATGCCTGTGTGCTACTGCTGACAACCTGACAATATGTACTTGATAAGAAACTCCAAACCCCACTCATTATTTGCTCAGAAATACAAGCACCGCAAATGAAAAGGAATTCCAGTGAATGGAAAGAAATCCCTAGTAAAAGTGAATAACAAACTTCAACGAACTTCTGAATCTCTGTGTAATGTCCCCTTTTTGGTTATGTTAGGAAAGCCGGGACAATTACTTCAATCTCCCTTTGTACTGCCAATTGAATACTTATTTAAGCAAGTAATGGAAGATAAATCAAAATCAATTGCAATTCTTGATTTAATCAATCTAAATGTGTGCAATTATGCATCGATGTATCAACAGCAATGTCTGATATATCTATTAAGACATATGCTACATAATTGTTTTATTATCCCTTCTAGTGATATGCAATATCTGCAATATATATATATATATATATATATCGATTATGAAATCAATATTTATTGCTTTCAGCAATGGCTACAATATCTGATCAATCTGATTATGTATACAACAACTGATGAGAGGATATCAATTGCTATGTCTGATGTTCCTTTATAGTACATGCAATAGAATAATATGTTGCTTATAGCAACAAGACTGCTAATTCTGATATAAAATTAGATACTTGCAATGAAAGTAATGATCGCTTGGAAGCGATATACTTTCTGATGCTATATCTGATATTCTTATGGTTATAACTTGCTGTCATTTATGTATGTTGTGTCTGATATGAATTCTTTAATCTCTGCAATCCTGGGATGTCATCTCTGATATGCCAATTGTCATGTCCCCTTTCTAGAGACATGTTCTTTCATGACGGGTTTGCCTATCATCGACTCTCATAGGCAAATAGTTTGGAGAGAGAGTCATTGTGTGGATCATTTGATTGCTTATTGCTGACAAAGCCTACATCCAGTTTGAGGCCTACATGCAGTTGTAGTGAAGCCTACGTCCAGAAGTGAGCCTACATCCAGTTCGAGCCTACATTCAGTCTAGTTGGGCCTACATTCGGTTATGAGACATCTTGGCCTACATTGTTATATTTTTGAGTTGAGAAATGTACTTTATTATTATAATGTTATTTTATTATAAAGTACATTATAATTAGATGTTTCTAGAAGTTCTAGTAACTTCTCAAGAAAAAGAATAAATAGAGGGCTTGGGCTATCATTTCTACATGCTTGGATTTGGGATTTCTTCTACTTCTTCATTGTGAAGCAATTTGTAGCCTTGTGGTCTGCAAATACTATTCGATCTTTGGGAACGAAAACTCCTAAGGGTTTGCATAACTGAGGAGGTGAAATAGCTTCTGAAGGGTTGCACATTGGAAGTGGTATTCAACCATTTCATGCTGAGCTTAATTGAGTATTCAGATATGAGGGTTTGAGATTTTGTTGCAAAGAAGACTTGAGTTACATCTTCTTAATTGGAGGATTATTTTGATGAGGGTTTGGAAGCAATCAATACAATTTGGTGAAGTTTATGACAGGGCTTGATATACACCTGAGACATACATTTTTGCTCACATCTTGCACATAGCTGAGAGTCTGATTTTACAACTTGGGAGGAATATTCTACATCCCTAGGCATCCCCATCCTTGGCATTTTTGGCTGCCAAAACTTCTGTATTAATTTAATACAGGAGCCGTACATGTCCGTACAGGTACGGCCTGTACCTGCAGACCGTACAACAGTCAAACAGGGGCAGTTCGTGGGGCAATTTGGGCATCTTTTCATCAGCGTTTGGTCATCATCAATTTGCATCGATTCCAGGTTCCTTTCATTGTACTTGGCCATAAAAATTGCATTTGTGATATTCAGAAATAAGGTTATAAGTTCAGTCTGTTATGTGACAGTCATTTCATAAAAATTCAGTCACTGGTTACTCATCATTGCAATTGGATTGATATAATAAATGAAAGGTGCATTGTAATGCCTTGTCATTGCCATAGATTCATGTTCATGTAACAGTCCATACAAATTCAGAAAACAGTCTTTGAATCAGTCATTATCATTCATGATATATTGTAATCAGATTTTGGGAAATTCATGATACATTGGCATTGAAGTCTTTGCTTTGATATCTAGAGTTCTATCATTGTTCTTTGTATTTCAATATTGGTATTGTTTTCTCAATTGCTCTTTGACGCCCAAAACAACTATCACATTAAAACACATCATTGCAAGCAAAACATTTCAGTGCATGCCAACTGTTTGACGAATTGCCACAGTTCAGATTTGGGGTGTTTTAGTGATCCTACTGGTGAGGGTCATTACACCAATATACACTTGCACCAAAATGCCAGAGGCAGTCACTCTAAACAGAGCAGATCTGTAAAGGATGAATAAAAAAAGAGAAATAATCCACAATATGATTGAGTGAATGTGAATGCCCTCTTATATTACATATAGGGAGTCATGTCTTATGCCTTTTGGTAATAACCTCTTTTCAGAATAAGTTCTAATTAGATCGGTTTCCATATAATGTCCAACACATCCCATCATTATAATTATTAATCGTAGCATATTCCTTCCTTAATGCTAATTAATTAGATTTATACTCTATACAGCATCTTCAGGTTTTCATTTTGGCACCCTTCCATTTAATCTTCAATCGGTTATCATGTTTCCTCATTAGTTAACATTTGCAGATTGCCAACTCTGAGATATTCTTAAGATTATATTGATTCTTTGATGAGTACGATTAGTCATCCATATCGTTGATCATCCATCTGCTAAATGGTTCAACGAGTAGTCTCGCTAAGAATTTGTCTATATCTGATCATTCTTTTAAGTCACCGTCTTACCAAACTGTTTTCATAACATATATCAATTCCTCATAACTCTATTCATAAAACATGACATCTTTGGTTGACTAGAAAGACCCAATACCCTCCGGAAGTAATCATTTACGTCAGTGACAACGACGATTAGTAGTCTCCGTAATTTTCTGACTATGCATGATGCTCAGCAATCCTTAACCATGATAAATACGCTAATTGCTCTTATGGGATGTTAACATGCCTGTTCCCTGTTACAATCTTTGTCACTATTATCATTCCAATTATTTATTATCTTGTCTTCTACACTTTATCATCTGTGCTCTAATTAGTAATTATGTTCGATTCTCATTTGATTGACCCAAATCAATTCTTTGCCCTGTCTACCTTTCACGAGAAGGATAATTGGTTAGCCAGCTCCTACTCCTCTTCATCAATGCTTACGATTTGCACATTGATTTTTTAATAATTATTCCTTAGTATTATATCTGATGCTGATCCGATTATAGAGGTCACTTCCGTTTGAAGACTCGATAGCCTCCATTGTTTTGGAAATATCAATCTTCACCTCTCTTCTGTATAGAGGGTCAGTTCCAACACATTGGTTTGTTTATTCTTGTATGGACTGATCTATGATTTATTTCTGCAAATTTTGTCTCTTTAGAGAAGACTTCACAAAATTGAGTACTTGATTTGTCTGATGTGCAAAAGTTGGGGAGATTACACTCTGCAAATCTTACTGTATTTCTGCATATATCGATTCTTTGTTTAACATCAATGACAAATCTATCTAACTGTACTTTTCTATTTAACTGTACTTTTCTATTGTAACTGGAAGTACCTACAAGCTGCCTGCACTTATTTTAATTAAATACACAACTTCTTTTCTCCTGCAAAAAATCTATCTGTAAGAGTAGAGTGAATTCACACTGAAAAACACCTATGTAGCTATGCCGCTAAGAATTTTTGTTACAATTACCTAAAAAGCTACCAACTACAAGAGATGATATATAACCAACACTATTTTCATGAATACACAACTTTTCTTCTGCAAAACTGTATCTGTAACAGCAGAGTGAATTCACACTGAGAAAAGGCTTGTGTAACTATACTGCTAAAGAATTTTTTTGCAGGCAAAGAATTTCGGTACAGTTAACCAAAAAGTTCCCAAGTAAGAGAGATGATATATAGCCATATATGGTTTTTTTCCAAATGAAAATGTTGTCCATTATAAGATGGTATAAAGAATATGCTATAAATATGGAATCGTCCAAATAATGCATGATTTAAGTACAGCAAGCAACATTGTCTCTCATGAAGACAGATCAAACTTGTAAAACTAAGTTTATCCAATCCAACTACCTCTTTAATTTTGAACTTTGACTCTTTTCTTTTTGCTTCATAATTCTATAGTTTATCCGATTCAAGGGAGATGAAATCATACAGTTTAGCTTGATTCGGCTAATACCAGACTTTTTGGGAAATTTCTTGTGTGTAGTTGAAGTTTGCAAGATAGCTGCATAGTAAAATAAGAACTTGTCAGAATATTGACAACGAAAAATAATAAAGAATAATTTTCATAAAATATATCACAAATAATTGGGCCATTCTTTCTACTTATGTATTTTCATAAGCATTTGTAACACATTACATAATTAAATTTCTACACAAGAAATGATTATTGGAACAAATTGAGCATCCATTCAATACATTTTTTAGTTTCACAGTTCTATGATTGTTTTAAATGTTTTCCCTTTTATTTCTGGTAAGTGTTATTTAATTATATGTTGTCATTTACACTGCAACACACCAAAAACTACTCAAGAACAAAATTAAAATGGTTGATTCTCAAGAGAGACTGCAAATTTTTCAGATTATTTGTTAGATAAGAAATAATGTTTGCCAAAAGGACCTCAAAGTGGACCTTGAAGAAACAACCTCAAATTGAGTCATCCAGTGACATTGCTATGGACGGTTATCGTCCTAATTGGGTAATTAAAACTTTGTTAGTTTGAACTGCCTGGCCACTATTCTCAATCACTAGTCAAATCCTCAGCAACATCAAGACATCCAAGTCTAAGATGTTTAATAAGGTTGCAAATAATTTTGAAGCTTTATCCCCTCTGATTACTTTTTGTTCCCATACTAAGATCCAAATTCAGTGTCATTGTGTTTTTTTGAAAGTCCTATAAGCACCCCTGATTAACCATTATAATGATTAAATTATTGAATCGCACTCACCAACTTTGGTCATTGGGCAATCTCTATCACTTTTTGATTTATTTGAAATTGTACAAGATAAACTGCAAATTCTTTTTTGTGGTACATCTATGGTACATGCTAACATTTTTGAACAAAAAGTTCATGTTTAATCAACTATTAAAATCAATTGAGATAAGACTTCTTGCTGCAATATCTAAATAATACAAAACTAGTTCATGGATTCCAGTTGCATTTTGTAAACATGATTTTATTGACTATCTTTAATACACACACACAAACTCACTCAACTCTGAGGTACACAATGGGCTGTTAAAGTCATTATTGATATATATTAGATAACTAGATTTAATACATAGGTATAGATATTGCCCATAAGTTATAAATATAAATAAATTGTATTTTTAGGGTCATTATATATATAATTAATAACCTCATAGCGCAGTGGTTGCTGCAAAGCCTCCCATCTGGGAGGTCTTAAGTTTAAATCTGCATCATTCAATAGAAAAAAAAAAAATGGCCTTAACAGCCCATTATTCACCTTGAATATAAAAAAGTGTCACAAATTGACACACATAAATAAGGCTTTGTCTTGCACATTATATCAACTAAATTTAATTTAATGGAGATACATTAAGTACACTTTCCCTACCAACTAAATTTAATTTGATATAATTTAATGGATAGATTATGTATACTTTCCACGTCAACTAAATTATATTAAATATAGTACAGTAAGAAATGAAAGCTCTTACTATATGTTCCATCTTGATCACGGAGCCATTGTCGAGAGAACAAAAAATCTCTTTTTGAGCGCCACCTACAAATCAGTTGATCCATTGCTATTTTTAATTGATTAATTGTGCAAAAAGATTCAAAGCTATTAACATGAACAAATAAAAATTTAGGAATTGTTTTAGAAAAAGCAAGATACCATATAATTATGAAGCTTTAAATGTAAACTAAGAAACTCTACTACACAACTTACTAAGAAATTTCTCTCTTTGACACATGCCTATTATTTCCACAAATTAATTAAAACAAGCGACATTAATTGAAGAAAGAAAGAAAGAACAAAACTATATTAATCTTCACAGATTACCAAAATAGATCAATGGGATAACTATTAAGTAAAGATAACTACAAGCAGAGCAAAAACTAAAATTCCTTCAATCAAACGTAAAGGAGAGGTCAACCCAAAGTGAGGAATCTGTAATCCTCATTGAACCATCTACTTTAGAAAAGTGACTAGTTAGTATCATTTGTTTATCATTCACAAAAGGAGTTCAAATAAAGAAGCAAAATCGTAGTTTCTCCTCTATTTCTTTACAACTATGGAGATGGTGATAGCACTGAAAAAGAAATTGCAACACCTGAAAGCACAAAGAGCATTTGAAATACACACGCAGGCAATCAAGATAAAAGGACCTTACTTGCTTATATACTTTGGGTCGTATGTTCCATAAACTATGTCATTGTGTCCATCAATTCGCTCAATCAACTCCAGGTCACTAGTCAACATGTCCCATCTGCAAAAATTTATGTTTCAAATATTTATTAGTATACTAACTATAAAAGGGGCAGGAATCATGCATTCCTAGACAGAAGTTTCTTGTAAGAAACAAACTTACTCATATCTTTTTGACTTGTTGAGACTGATGACCATCTCAAACACTGCATCTGGACTAGCATCCACTACACCAACAGATTTCATAAGGTGAAGTTTATCCCCCTGTAGTCACACATCTTTGCATTATCAAACACAAAATTTGCAATCTTCTGGAAAAGATGCTCTAGAATGTCAAGATTATTTTAATAAGATCATTTTTCACAGTCCCAAAGGGCAAGAATATATTGGCTATGGCATTTAAATATGGAGAAATTTGAAAGTGTAATATATTAAAGTACATGTGGAATTTGCTTCTACTTGGAATAAATAAAACTGTAGGTGGAAGACTTCATAGTAAAAAAAATTCCTATATTGCATTCTCCAAAGACTTATGTGACCAGATCAGAATTTGTTCATGAAAAGTTGAGTTCGGTTAAACTAGGCCACTAATCTAACTTATATATCAAAATGACTAAGGTAAAACACTGTTAAATCTTCCTTATATGATAAATTCCAGCAAGAACAAGCTCAAAGGAATTATATAAATTCCTACAAAAATTGTAAAAGGGTTATACTTGACACCTCAAGGTCATAAAACTGTTATTCCTAACCGGTTACTGAGAGGGGGCTGAATCAGTAAATACTATTTCTATCTTCTTTTAAACCTTGTATAAAGATTCTTGCAGAATAAACAGAATGTAAATAACCATTCACAAACAGAAATATAAATACTCAGATCAACACATCATGTATACGTGGAAACCCTCGGTTAGAAGGAAAAACCACGGTGAGACAGAGCTCACAACTTCACTACTGCAGTAATAAAGACACCCTATTAGGAGCTTACAAAGCACTTGTAAGAGTGCTACCCGGTAAAGGGATTTGGTAAAAGATCAGTTAAGATCTTGACTCTGTTAAGAGCCACCTTGTTAAAAGACTTTCAACATCAATTAAGATGCTACCTGGTTAAAGGATTTATACAAAGAACCTATTAGGGTTCACCTAGATAGAGGGATTTGAATATACTGTAACAGTATAAAAGCAATGATCTTAATTGACACTCTCTGTCTGATTAGATCATACCTGCTGACCTTCTTGTTCCACCTGGTTGTTGATCCTTTCTGTCTTTCACCTCTGTGACCGTAGCTCCTCTCAGAAGATATCTCTCTCTTGCTCTATATATTCAACAACACTTATTTTGTGTCCTATAACCTGTATTTATAAGAAATTAATCTTATTAAAACATAACTCATAGAACCGCCAAGCTGTAAACTCATCCATAAATCATGCAGGAAAAAGTTTTGCGAGATGATCTTGAGTTTACCTTGAAACATCCGCGTAGAAATAAAACTAACTCCTATTAAAAAGCTAACTCCAATTCTAAATGGTGGATGCTCCATATAATCCGGTTTTAAATCAGACAGTTCCGCATAATCCGGTGCAGATTATTATGCACTTGACCAGTACTAATCTCATCCCCTGTATGCGCTATAAGACCGGTACTATGTACTCTGTTAGGTCTACCGGTGCATCTCCTCTATTTAGTCTACCGGTGCATATACTCTACTTAGTCTACCGGTGCTTATAAAGTAATATGACTGATCTACTGGTGTACCTATACCGGTGGGAATGGTGTTTGCATCGAATCTTCACCAATGACAACTTAAATTTGCTAACAAAAACAACTGAAGAAGGCTAATGAAATAGCTCAAAAAGGGTTGAAAATATTAATATTGCTCATAATTTAATGAATTTCTGTAATGTCCCCTATTTTTAGCAGTTGGCAGGTAGTTAGTGAGGCCAGTCCATCATTTTGATCCTCATGGTCTGGCAAGATGTTTAAAGGGTCCATGGTGATCGACTTACTACTTTTAGTAAGTCGGTGATGGCGGTTTCCATTTTTGGCAAGCACCTAGGCGCTATATTCAGTCGGTGATGATATTGGCACTTTCAGTGGTATATATATTGAGTTTAAGTTTTATAAATTGCTTTTGGGCGCTTAGTGGAGGGGGGGTATTAATCATTAATTCACATGAAATATAATCCTAAGTCTTAAAAGCAATGCTTTTAAGTGAAAGGTGTGTTGAAGAAGCCTTTTAAGTGAAAAGTGTCTTCATGAAGCTTTTAGCTTGGGAGTTATTTATTATTAATTCAAAGTTATTAAATGAAGGCTTCTAATTTAAAAGTGTATTGATGAAGGCTCTTTAGTGCAAAGTGTGTGTGAGAAGCTACTTTCTTTTGGTGTCTTGAAGAAGACATCTTTAATTATTATAAAAACAATGCTTTGTGAAAAAGCAATTCATTCAAATATATCTTTATGTTTTCTTTTTGATGAAATGGGTATTATGAGGGTTTGGAGAAATTCATTTGCTAAGACGAATATCTCTGCAAATCTTTGGTGCTTTGAGCCATTGTTTGTAATGGTGAATTGCTATGTTTGATTTGGACAGCATTGTTAGAAGCTGGATCGAATTTATAAATGTTGTGACGTTATATTAGAGGGCTGCAATTAAACTCCAGTGCTGGGTGTCAATTCTGAAGGTGCCAAGGGGCTGCGATTAGAGTTTAAAGGGCTGCGACCTCAGTATCTGGTGCAGCATTTTCTCTTTACAAGGCTACGATCTCTTCCTAAAGGTCTGAGACAGTGTTTCACAAGGCAGCGATACTCCATCATTAGCTGTGAATATATTTATGCTGGGACAGCACATTAGGAGGCAGTGTCTATATTAAATAAGGCTGTGATCCCAACTACATATAGCATTGATGATTCTAGAGGGTAATAATCATATCAATTTGGAGCCGCAGCATTTGGTAAATAATAAAAGGTGCACATTATATTTTGGTTGCATAATTACAATTGGCACTATATGTAATTTGCATAAAATGAAATGAAAGCATAGTTTAAATTGTAAAATTTGATTGAGCATTTAGAATTTAGTAATATTTTGCAATTGGGGTAGAGATTAATTATTTCAGATTTCAAATATTGTTCAAAACCCAAAACTACATATTGTCAAAACCCAAAAACAATTGCAAAAACATCAAAAACTATTCTTCATCAGTATTTTGAGTAGGGAGCTAGTTGGGCTCTTTACAATTTCAGACTGTAACATTCTCATAATAACTATGTTGTAGGGTACGTGGGTTTGGTTCTCTACACCCGCAATGGGTTTGCCCAGTGCAGCCAGGTACACCCCCAACGAACCCGGTTTGTTGAGGCACGCACATGCACACCTACAACCAACCTGAGGCATCTAGGGGATACTCTAGGCACAACTCGCATACCCATAGGGAACCCATGGGTCCCAAGTTAAAAAAGTGCCCAAATGAATTAAAAAAGTATTTTTTTAATTTTATTATTGAAACCCTAATACACCCCTTAAAATATCATTTCACCCTAGACAAAGCACATTTTGCTCTCTTTACTCATTTTGGCATTTTGAAAGGCAGCTAGTTTTTTGGAAGGCATCGATCGAGGAGTGTCAAAGGAGGGAATATAGCTTGCACAAGGAGATTTAATCATCTAAGATAAGCATTTTACCCTATTCTCTAGTCTTTCAAAAAAAGAAATCAAGATTTTGATGAAAAAAATTCAAGTTTTTGATGAGTTTTTTCAAAAAGAAATTTGTAAAATTAGAGAAAAAAAAATGTTTCACTATTTGTTTTAATACTTTTTTATCTTTGTTTTAAACTTTTTTGTTGGTTTCTACACATTGTAGGCTTGCATTTATTTACTTTTTTCTAATTTAAAATTGTATGATTTCTTATAATAGCAAAATCAGGATTGCAAGAATGGCTAGTAGTTCAACCTCAATGGGTGTGGATGCAAACAAAAATAATAAAATTGATAAAACATCTCCTTTATGGAGACATAATACGATGCTTCAACAACTTCAAGGAGGTGGGGGATAGCATTGGAATTGTAATGTGTAAAACCAACTTTAAGAGCTTGTATTATTGAGTGAGACTTCACTTTTGTGGATGTCCTTAAAAAGGGATTAGAATATGTTAAGGGCTAGATAAGAAGGCATTGTCTGCCGAAATAATGGCAGCAATCATTAGAGAACGAGAAAAAACGGATGCTACGGTTGTAAGGGAAAAACTAAGATCTCATCTTTTAGCAAAGGAAAAAAAATGAGTTTCCCTACAGATTCTCAACCAATAATGGCCTCCCGACATCCTTTCTTGGAGACACCCTCTATCCAAGTAGAAGATCCCAATCATTTCACAAAAGAGGCCCATTGGACAAGGCATTTCACATGGAAGCAAGATACATTGCAAAGAAAAAAATTGCACATATCATCTATGCCAATTGTCTTACTTTCAACTTGGTGAGATCACCATTTTGGTGCAGAAATGGTGGCATATTAGCATTGACACCAGATAACATTGGTTTGGAAATCTTTGAGCATCATTCAAAAACACCGTGGGCATCATCATTGTTGTAAATCATGTGCAAAATTTCAAATATATCCATGCTTCCTCCTACGTGTTCCTATCTAGAATGAGAAATCATCTTGCACAAATTTGTGGTTTTGTTTCTTCCGAAGAGGAGAAATGTTGTTCAACGATTGTGGATAATTTTCAGCATCCAACATCGAGTATCTACTAGCATTACAACCATCATTTTTGTGGGTACTGCATGGTTTGTCCTCTCACCTCAATTATGGGAGGGAGCATCCATTCAATCTTGACAAACAAATAATTTTATTTCATATATTTCTAGTGGGATTTAAAATCAATTATAAACACATCAGAGAGGTGTCTTGTATTGTGTCTTTGAGCACTTCAATGAGTTTGTCTTCTGCACTTTCACATTTCCCTCAAGCATTTTCCTTTTGCACTTCATTTCTGCTTTTGATTTTGTTGCTCAAGTGATCCCTTTCGCACTTCATTTCTGCTCTTGATTTTGCTGTTCAAGTGATCATGTCTCTCACACTAAATCCCTTCAATTTGAGTATCATTAATAACCCTCCTAAATCAAAACTCAAGTGTGGATATTGTAGGAAGAAAAGGCATATAGCAGAAAATTGCTTTCATCATAAAAATTGATTAAATAACACAAATTATTTTTCATTATAGCGCATAAAAGCATTATATGGTCTCACTCAAACATCATACTAGACACCATCTTTTGGAGATAACATTCTAGTCATTTGACTTGCATTGCAATCTCATCTCCACCATCACTTTACATTGATATCATCTTTCTAGATCCACCAAAATCGGACAGATTTCATTCAAACATATTATCTTTGTTTGTAGAGTCATACATTGCAAAATGGAAAGACACCATTAAGGACATTAGTCTTCTCTTCAATGACAGTTCTTTTGCTATGTTTAGAAAAGCTTCAATGAGTACCATAGATTCTTCACAACATGACTCTGTCAAGAATTTGGATTATAGCCATATGGCATGTATTGATATTCAACACATCAATTCTTTGAACATCTTTTATCTTGATTTGCCTATATCACCTACAGTGAATAATTCTATAGATAAGCATGAGTCCACATCTTTGACTCAGTCATCATCATATCAGCATTGACACCACATAGCATTGGTTTGGAAACCTTTGAGCATCATTCAAAGACATCATGGGCATCATCATTGTTGTTTCTTCCCAAGGGGAGAAATGTTGTTAAATGATTGTGGATCATTTTAAGAATCCAACATTGAGCATCTACTAGCATTACAACCATCATTTTTGTGGGATGTTGCATGGTTTCTCCTCTCATCTCAATTTTGGGAGGGAGCATTTCTTTGTATGGAGATTTTTTCTTCTCACGGTTTGGGTCATTTATCCTTTGGAGAGAAGTTTTATTTCCTAATGTGTTTTCTCTTTTACTCCATTTATGAGAAATTTGTAAATGGGTACCTAACATGTCTAATTATCGAACCCATCATCATCTTGCATAAATTACTCCCTAAGTTGCACTTATTCAGGGGTGTTGGTTAGTAAAGTCATTCTATTTCTAGCTAGCTTTTAGCCTACCTGGAAGAGTCCTATTCGCACTAGTTGATTCTCCACTAAGGAACTTTTACATTTTTGTCTCACTTCATGTGGTTGAGACACATGTACTCACCTCTTCACACACCTATTGCATGCACATTTGACACATGCTTACACATTTGTTATTTGAGCATACAAGTGTTGCACCTTTCGAGGGGTAGTCAAATTTTCAGTCCTACCTTCTCACCTCCTCATTCTTGGCTATATAATTAGAGTCTCTCATTGTATAATTTAATACATATTTATTGTAGCTTCTTTTAGAGACTCTTAATGCAATTATATTATCTTGACATTTGCAACTCTCAGAATTGTTGGTTTGCTTTTGTTTGTGCATTGAACATTTTTGTAGCTTAGAATCTCTCTTTATGAAAATTTGGGTTATACATTTGTTTTCAAATTTCTAAAAAAACTATGGCCCACTTCCTCTTCCTTGTCCTTCAACATACTCAATGTAAATTCTTTTCCATCTTTTACAATGGTGTAGATGTTCATCTTGCAATTGTATACAACCCTCCCACAAAATTGCCATGGTCTCCCCATCAATACATAAAAAACATCCATGGGCATAATATTTAATAATACTTCATCCTTATACACATCCATTTGAAAATCTACTAAACATCATCCATTTACCAAGAACTGATACTCCTACAACCATGAGACCAAGAGCTATTGCTGATATTTGATCCTCTTTATCTTGAACTTCTCCACCATCTCCTTGGACATCAAGTTGTCGATGCTTCCACTCAACAAACCTACAAAACTTTCCTCTAGACCTACATATAGTCCTGAATAGATTCTCCCTCTATGTGGGCTCATGCTCTTCCTTCTCACTTTAACAACTCTCTTTATCATGAAAATCTCTCCTTACTCTAGTTCTTCTATATGCTTGGGTAAAACTACACTCTCCTCATTAGCTTTGATAATGCGGTTTCTTGTGTCACTCATTAATTCCATGGTTTTACTATGATTGCAGACATTCAAAGGCACAATGACTAAGTTCTTTGTATCTATAACAGATACTCTACTTCTTCCTATTCCATAGTATACTCTTCCTTTTATATCTTGATTGAAATTATCATTTCAGAAGGCGCTATATTCCCTCTATTTTGTATATTGTCTTCTATCATCACTAAGATGTCCTCTTCATCTATAGGATCTTCCCTCTTCCACTGATTTTTGGAACTTGTTGATGTATCTTGCAATCTTTTGCTTGTCATCTTCTACATAGCTGCCTCAAATATTGAGTTTGTCGAGGCCCTCTATGAAGTCCTTGACATTCATCTCCCTCTATCTCAAAATTTATAACTGCTTTGATCAATTCAACAAATAGTCTATTTGTAATGTCCCCTACCTAATTTGCCTCGGATTTTTCCCTAAAATCACAATTGCACAAGATTAGGGTTAGGGTTTACCATATATATGGTTCATTTATAATCATAATTTCATAGTTAAATTTCTTTAAATTAGAAATAACATATATGAGGGATATAAATCAATTCAATAGATTTTAGGATTAACTTGAGGGTGACCCAACCATAGAAGTGATAAAGTAGGGTGACTTGATGAGGTGCCCCAAAAACCTCCTACCCTAGGCCCAAGAGTGGATTTATCATCCCCCTATCGCCATTCTCCTCCATCTCACCATTCCTAACTTGCTTTAATGATTGAGCACCCATTTACCATGGTACAGATTGTGAGGAGCATTCACAATAGAGTGCCCCAAAAGCCTATCCTTCCTAAGCCCAAAAGCAGTCCACATGTCCCCATTTGTCCTCATGGGGACTCCCCGATCACAACCATGAGGTGGCGTGCTTATAAGGTGGCCAGATCGTCATTATGCAAACTGTGACTACTTCATTTTCCTTACTATGGTTGATTACAGGAGTCGGGATATATACATAACATCTTATACATACTTTTCATATTAAGTCATTGAACCAACAATATGCTTATTATTGACAATTGATGAATAATAGAATGATTACCTTTGATTTGATGATTTGATATGTTAGTGAATGACAATTGATTGAATGTGGAATTCATAGACTGAGGAGTGATGATTAATTGAATGATTGAATGATGACTGCTGATTTGATGTATTGGTTAGACGATAGTTAAATGATCCTTGAATACTTGAAATGATCTCTCCTTTATACATTATTGGTGAAAGGGTTACCACATTTCATAAGAATTGGGTCATTTCTTTCCATTGTGGCCTTGGAAAAATAATATATTATTCCCCAACTTTATCTCCCTTGGATGTTTTCCTCAAATGAAACCTTCTCTTTATACCTTTCAATGTATGGAAGAGTCACATCTCTTCACCATATCTGCCCCTTGCAATGGTCACACCCTTTCACAATTACCACGGTTCGAAAGGGTAACAACCTTTCATCATCACTGCCCCTTTGGAAATTACTTCCTTATTCTCTTCCCCTTCCTTCTTCCATTAATCCTTCCTTAATTCCTATGCTCCCCTTTATGCAGATCAGAACTGTCTTATATCTCATAACAGGACTTACTTTGATTACCTTCCTTATGATGATCCTTTCTTCCATGCCTTAAACAAATGACTCTCCTCCTATTTATATCTTGAAGATGGGAGAGTCGCAACCTTCCAAGAGACTCACAACCCTTCATCCTTTATGCCCTCTGAAAGAGTCACAACTTTTCATAACTACCACCTTTTGAAAGAGCCACAACCCTTCATCATTACAACCCTTTTCCTTTTAAAGGACTCACTTCCTTATTCTTCCTTCTCCATTAATTCTTTCTCGATTCACACCTTCAAACTATGTCTTCTCTTTCTACTTCTTTAAGTCCACATAGACTTTCCTTCTCAATTTGCATCAACATATTCTTTTGTATCTGCATATATCCCTCATTTATGTCTGCATATAATCTCCATACAAATCTTCTATAAACTCTTGTTACAACTATCTGTTCAAACTTTCTTTGATTATCTTCCCTTTATCTTCTCCTTTGCAGATCTGCAAATGGAAATCTGATAAAGACTCTTGCTCCCCCTCAAATACACTCTACAACTTCTTGATATATGTTCCCAAGAGTGGTGTCTCTTCTACTTTTTAATTGCTCCTGAATTAATCTTAATTGCTGCTTTTTATTTCTAATTCAGGTTTATTTCTGAATTATTCTCCAATTCCAACTTGATTATTGCATATTGCATTTTCCAAGTTTCCTTGCTCCATCCATGTCCCCTTTCAAAAGAAATATTCTCCTTTTATATCTTATGTTGAGGGAGTTGCAACTCTTCACTACATGCCCCTTGACCTTTCATTAAACTTAACTTACTTGTAATCATTCTTTATTATTATTTATTTATTTTTTATATTTTAATTTTCTTAATTATTATTTATTATCGATCGAATGATCCTATGATCGAATCCTTTCTATTCATCTCCTTTGTATACCCATTTGCACATGATCCCACTATAAATTTGCATTACCCTTCAACTTGGTACTAACAAATTTTACCCTCTTCAAATCAATTATTGACTCAAAATCAAAATATTTTTCCATCTTTGAAATCTAATTTATGAGCTCCTCAAAGATGAGGCTCCCATTATAACATCAGTATCTAAATATGATTTGTTTCATATGTTTGTCATAGACCTCAGAAATGGTCCATTCGTGTAATCTTCAAAATCTCCTTGGCCTACTACCTTGTCTTTCTTCACTCACATGTTCTACATGCACACTTCTTCTCTATGCTATCTCTCCTGCTTTCAAACTAATTTCCATTACTCTTAGCATCTCCAACATAATAGCATTTCTTTGACCTCTTGATCGTCTTGTATGAGCCATGCGTTTTGCTTCAGCTCTCTATAGTTGCAAGATACCACAAACACCTACAACAAAAAAAATCTAGAGCTTCTGCAAAGATCCAATCAACTAACTAACTAACTAACTAGCTCTAATTACAATAAGAAGTTTGAGAAATCACAAAGTGACAAATCTACTAATTCAAGAAAGTGCATTAGTAAATGACAACATTCGGGCCATGGAATCCAATACTCAGTGTAAATAAGGTTTTGCGTTCCACAGAAGAATAAGTAGCTTGCCCTGGTGCCATTATTTTAGCAACAAAATAGTAGGATTGAGATGTTGTAAAACGCTTTATATGGCAACACAAAGGCACACTTTCACTTCCACCATGCTGGAAAATGTGGAATTGTCCTAAAGACTATCAAAGTCAAATTTGTTATGCCCAAGTTCAGGAACCCCAGCCATGACAAGCTTCCTCAACAAACCTACTGACGTCTTCGCCAAAGGCAATGAATGAAAACTATCTTCAACTAGAGGGGATTGATAGTCCCAACCGGTGCTGAGAGGGGAGGGGTGAATCAGCACTTTTAAAACTTTTCTCTTTAAATCTGGTGAAGTATACTTTTAACTGTAAGCCAAACAGATTCAAGCATAAAATAACATCAAGCAAACAATCACACAATGACACCAGATTTATCATGTGGAAACCCAATTAGGGTGAAAACCACGATGTGAGGAGACCTCACAAAATCTGCACTCTTCTGGAGTACGCTCTGTTAGGAGCCTTCCCGGTTAAAGGATTACAACGCACTGTTAGATGCGACCCGGTTAAGGGATTTGTTACAATAAGGCCGGTTAGTACCTGCCTGGTTAGAAGACTTAGAACACCTTACAAGATGTCACCCGGTTAAGGGATTTGATACAAGGGACCTATTAGAGTCCACCCAAATACTGGGATTTAACTATTGTAATTGCTAGAAAACAATAGAAAGATTGACCTTTTACAAATGGTTGTGCATAGCCTGATAAGATCTCTGTTTGTGCTCAATTCAGAAGCATCACCGGTCGCCGCAGGTGTGTTTCTCCCCTACTGTTGTGCTTCTCTGCACACTCTTCTCTTTCTAATTCTCTTTTCTATTTACCCTAGCTTCTTTAAGCGTACAAATTCACTCTTTTCTTCGGCAGAATGAAGGCAACTCATATTCTCAATAGGCAAAAGAATATATAGAGTTCTTGCCCTAATTGCACCTCTTATGCATGACCTAACTTCAGATCCCTTTTGGATACATCACTCTGTGGAGTATTAGTTCACTGAGGAAACATCCGATGCATGCTCTTGCTTTATCTGCTTTATGAAGAAAACAATAGATGCATGTCAAGCACCTTTCCTTCACAAGAGATAACTCCTTATTTTAAAGCCACAGATTTTGGCTTTAAAACCTTCCAACGCACCTCAAACTGATCACCATGTTAACTCAAAGTCTTTCGAATTTAGTGCAGTAAATCCCGGTCAAAGAGTTGGTTGAAACAGATAGTTGACTATGACTTCCCGGTTCATCGTATCATACCGAAGTCTTTTCTTGATCGGTTGAGATCCTTATGTTGTGAACAAGTAAGAGCTTTAACCTGTCACTAGTCCTTCCTTTGCTTACTGGTTGCACATTATCCTTGGTTGTGTTGTTGACACCGGTTTGCACCTTTTCTTCCTCTGTGCTTGTTGACACTAGTTGTATCCTTGTCCTTGGATGACGGTTGAATCCTCCTTTCCTTGAGTGTATACATTACCCGGTTGTTGAGACTTTCCGTAGTGACCAGTTGCTAAACCAGCCTCTTTTCATACAGATCTCCTTAGATCTTTAGACTTTAGAGAGATGACAAATCTCTATTCTCTTTTGCCAATCAATGACAATACTTGTAACAGAGCAGGCTTACCGGTTACCATCACTTAATACCAACAGGGATGTCATGCAACAAGATCAACACAGCATGAACACTTCAGATGTGCCCTTTCTAAATTTTGTCCATCTTAACTATTACTTGTTTTACTTCTAAAATACTTGCAGTCTCAAGCCAACCTGCTATGTTTATAACTGTTTTTTTTTTCTCATTAAGCTTGTCGCTATCCCTAGGTTCGGTGCTCTTTTTGATAACTTGATGGCTCGTCTCTTGCATCAAGAGTATAATCTGTTACCTTCTGCAGTCTCTCTATTCCCACAGGCCTCCATGCTCTAGATTGTACATGATTTGATGTTTTTTTCCAAATGAAATACATAATAAATTAAAACTTTATCATAAAAAGAGAATATATACAAGCCAATTCCAAGATACAATACAGTCATGTCAAGAGTAAGTGGATTGAGATTCAACAAATCCTGGAATTAATCTTTAGGAACTATCACTCTCCAGAAAAATATTTTTATCCTACATCACCTATTTTGTTGGTGAATAAAGAGCACCCATAAACTTGAGTGAGAAAGAGGTGCAAGAAAGCTGATGGAGGAAAGGACCAGATTTGTAAGGCCCAGATCCAGTTCACCAAAAGAAGAAAAAAACACAAAAAAGTGACAAGAAAGTGCTATAAGGCATAGATGGAAGACTCGAAGAGTACTCGGCAAAAACTCGCAAGTTTCTTCGCTTGGTGAATTTTTCAGGCAAAAACTCCAGTGTTGCCTGAAAACTCACGGAGTTTTTGACAAGTTTTTGTGAAAAACTCAAAGTGTCTGACAAAAACTCAGCTGCATCCCCTCAATCATTGGGTTTTTCTCATATCTAACAACTTCAACAGCTTGCCATTACTGCCCCTCAAACCCATTGGGATCTCCACTCCCAAACCTCCACTAGTTATTGAGATCTCTTATAATATAAGAAATTTGATTACAATGAGGGGGTCTGGGAGTGGAGACCAGATTCAACAACTTAGACAACTAATTTTATCACTATTATAATATCATCGATCAATGATGAAATATCATACTCTCAATATCAAAGACTCAAATGTATTATGTTATTAGTAGAAATTTAGAAAACCTCCCAAAGTTTTTACTAGATTGGGAAGGGGAAGATGTAAAATATTAAAATATGCAATTTATGAATTATGATGAATCATGATGATGTTCAAAGGCAATCATCGTAAATTAATAATAGTTGTCAGCTAACTATGATATGAGGATTCCACATGAGGATGCAGTTTTGTACTCGTCTTGCATTCAAACCAATCAAATTTAGTAGAAAACACTTGTGTACTCATATATGGACACACTGGATACATCTTGTCACTGAATTTTGCAAAAAAAATGTGTTTCTAATGAGATTTAAGCAATTGTTTCAGTTGCCAAAGTTTTTCCAGGTTTTTACTGAGTCATGGTTTTTGGGCTTGGCATGTTTTTGCCGAGACCGAATTTTTCAACTATGCTACAAGGTAGATACTTTGGAACATCTAGAAGCAATAGAACAATGTCTTATTGAACTTGAAAACTTGTTCTTTTGGAGACAAAATAAACAACACAAGTCTCTATACCTTGTCATCAGCGACATCCTCAAAAATGCGTATACCTGCAACAATTCATCAACAGTGCAATAGAAGTAAATATGATTTCAATATAACAAATTGATATCTTCAAATAAATGAGACATAGATTTAGTCAGTCATGAAGCCAAATGATACCTTTTAAAATAATTATAATGTATTGTAAAATTGTAAGCTATTAACAAGATTGGTTCAACCAGTGTCCTAGAATTTAGTAAGTTACAAAATTCTATACTGCATAGAGGTAACACCTACATCAGAAATTTCAACATGGAATTTTCATGCATTATTACATGTTCTGATCAAAGTGCTCTGAAGTGAACACTACCTTTTTATTGTTTACTTGGTAACTCTAAACAAATTAGTTGTAGTAAACAATTTTTTTCTATGAGATACAAGCCTGCATCATAGATAAGCACCAGAAAAACCACCAGTCTCTATGACAATATTAATACTCAGGGATGACCAACATGTTAAAACTAAAGGAATCATGGCAGGTTCTGGTGAGGGAAATAAAATTGTTTAACACAGATGATATGGATTTGATAATTTTTAAAGATATGGAGATAAGGTCAAGGTTGTAGTTTACATAACATCATATAGGAATTACCAACAAAAAATTAAAAGTGAATGAAATGGCAGCTTCTTAGGTGTGGAAATTGTGTGTTAATGGGGTATAGGAATAATGTAATGGGCTTATTCATGAGTTACTAACATTGAGTAATTTAAGTCTGTAAGTGGCACTGTGGGCATAATGTTATTAGGGGATCATATTTAAATTTTTAATGTTAGTGGACCTTATTAAAATTTATAAGGCTCTAAAAAAAAGTGTGGATCTTCCAATATACATATGAATATGGCATATCATAAACATAATTAATTAATATAGAAAAAGAATAATCTTGTATAATAACTAATTTTTAATTAAATAGTTATATCTTCTGAAAAGGCTTAGTACACTCCCAAACAGTTTTGACTTACAATTGGTCCTATATATTAGGAAATTCCTATTGTGGATGCTCATCACAATTGCACTTGAGAGGTTTGTCCCAATTCAACTATTTGTCTAGTGCAACTATGTACATTGTAAGCAAATTAGAAATTAAAAAAAGTAACCTAACAGTCCCAACCGGTGCTGAGAGGGGAGGGGTGAATCAGCACCTCTAAAGCTTTTCTCTTTAAATCTGGTGAAGTATATTTATAATTGTAAGCCAAACAGATTCAAGCATATAATAACAGCAAGCAAAAAATCACACAGAGACACTAGATTTATCACGTGGAAACCCAATTAGGGTGAAAACCACGGTGCGAGGACATCTCACAAATTTTGTACTCTTCTGGAGTATGTCCTATTAGGAGTCTTCCCGGTTAAAGGATTACAACGCACTGTTAGATGCGACCCGGTTAAGGGATTTGTTACAATAAGGTCGATTAGTGCCTACCCGGTCAGAGGACTTAGAACACCTTGGTAGATGTCACCCGGTTAAGGGATTTGATACAAGGGACCTATTAGAGTGCACCCAAATACTGAGATTTAACTATTGTAATTGCTAGAACACAATAGAAAAATTGACCTTTTACAAATGGCTTTGCATAGCCTGATAAGATGTTTGTTTGTGCTCAACTGAGAAACATCACCGGTCATCGCAGGTGTGTTCTCCTCTACTGTTGTGCTTCTCTGCACACTCTTCTTCTCTCCTCAATTTTCCCTAGCTTCTTTTAAGCTTTCAAGTTCACTCTTTTCCTCGGCAGAATGAAGGCAACTCATATTTGTTATTACTAACTGGTTACTGAGAGGGGGGGCTGAATCAGTAAAAGCTATTTTTATTACAATTCAACACTTGTTTAATTATTCTTCTAAGATAAGCAGAATGTAAACAATCATCAACAAGCATAAATAGAAATACACAGATCAACACAAGATGTATATGTGGAAACCCTAGGTGAGAAGGAAAAAACCACAGTGAGACAAAGCTCACAACTTTACTACTGCAGAATGAAGGCGCCCTATTAGGAGCTTACAAAGCACTTGTAAAGGTGCTACCCAGTTAAGGGATTTTATAGAATATCGGTTAAGATCTTAACCCTGTTAAGAGTTGTCTGGTTAAAGCTCTTTCAACATCAACAAAGATGTTACCTTGTTAGAGGATTTTACAAAGAACCGATTAGGTCCACCTTGATAGAGGGATTTCAATTTGCTTTCACGCCTTATAAAAGCAATGATCTCATATGACAATGATTGTCTGATTAGATCATACCTGTTGATCTCTTCCCCAGTTTGCCTGACTGTTGAATCTTTTCTATCTATTTGCCTTTCACTTCTGGTGACTGTGATCTCTACGCAGATGTCTCTTCACTGCTCTGTTTACTCAACAACTACTTTTCTTCCGTCCTATGACCTGTATTTATAAAAGAGTTCGTCATAATGAAACCCTTAACTCATAGAACCGTCAAGCTGTAAACTCAACAATAAATCATGCAACTAGCAAAAAGCTATGCGTTCTAATATGGAGTTTACCTTTAAAACATCCGTAGAAATAAAGATAACTTCTGTTAAAAAGCTAACTCCACTTTTGAGCGGTGGATGTTCCGTATAATCCGGTTTTAACTCAAACTGCTCCGCAGAATCCGGTGCGGATCTTCAAGCAGTAGACCAGTATACACTTATACCCAGTTCATCCCTGTATACAATATAAGACCGGTACTGTGTACTTGGATCGGTCTTCCGGTGTATCCCCTTTGCTTAATCTACCAGTGCATACACTCTGTTTTCAGTCTACCGATGTCTTAGAAGTAACGTGAGTGACCGGTGAACCTCTACCGATGAGAATGGTGTTTGTGATTTACACTAATGACAACTTAAATTGCTAACAATCTTCCCCTTTGTCATTGGTGGCAAAACCATACACAAAACCATACTCACTTACTTGTGACAATTTATACCTTTGGTTCTATAGACTTTTCGTGACAATTTATACCTTTGGTTCTGTAGACTTTTCTTTTCTCTGTAGCACACTTCCCCTGTTTGTGTGCTCCGGTTGAGTGGCTGTAGCTATTCTGTCATGTTCCTTTTGTAAGCTTTCCGTTGTCTGAGTGCTGCTCTGCTTCCCATTTCCCTTTATGTTTCCTCTGCTTTCTTCTGCTTCTTCTTCCCCTTTTTGCCTCCATAGAACAAAGGGTTATTCTTAGGATTTCACATTTGTAGCTTGGTGAAGATATCCTTGTAGATCGTCTTGGCAGAGTGAAGAAACGGTGCCCATTGACCGACTGTAGGTTCTTCACGATTAGTGAATTGAACTGGTGGTGCTGGCACTTGTTTAGTTTGATCCTGAGGACCTAATTTTTCAAGTGCACTGAAGTCATACTGTTGCGAGAAGTCCAAAGTCTCTTTATAGACTTGATTCTCATATCCGTTTAGAATCTGGGCAACTCTATAATTGGTATCCAAGTTCATTGTTGCTTCCTCTAGTAGAAGCTTGATTCTTTCTTCACTAAGACCAGGTTTGACCTTTAACAATGTTTCCCTATTGATCCTCGTGTTTGTGCCTAGACCGGTTCTCCATTTTGTCTAAAGCCTAGAATTGAGTTCCGGTGGGAACTTGGACCTATAGTCCCTTGGAGTTCTATTGTAGTCCATAAAAGTTTCTACTATGGCTACTATGACTGACTACTTATCATCTTCTCCTAGCAGACTATACCATTTGGCAGCATTATCTACTTGTCCAAAGTTCATTACTTCATCAACAATATCATTAACACTCATTGTGCGTGTTGGCATTGAGTGATGGTAACCGGTAAGCCTACTACCGGTACAAGTATTGTCATTGATTGGCAAAAGAAGATAGAGTTTTGTCATCTCTATTAAGTCTAAAGATCCAAGGATATCTGTATGAAAGGAGGATGGTTTGGCAGATGGTGCCAACATACAAAATAGAAGTGACTGTAAGCAAATACCATTGGTCACTATAGAAAGCATCAGCAACCGGGTAATGTATATAGTCAAGGAAAGGAGGATTCAACCTTCAACCGAGGACTTGGCTACAACCGGTGTAGTCAAGGACAAAGAAAGTAACAGCAAACCGGTGTCAACAACACAACTGAGGAAGGTGCAACCGGTAAGCCAAGGAAGAGACAGTAACGGGTCAAAGACTCTTACCTGTTCACAGCATGAGGATCTCTACCGATCTAGTAATGACTCTGGTATGAACCGAGGAAGTCATAGTCAACTATCTGTTCCAACCAACTCTTTGACCGGGATTTTCTGCACTAAATCCGAAAGTCTTTGAGTTAAACTGGTGATCGGTTTGAGGCGCGTCTAGAGGTTTTAAAGCCGGAATCAGTGGCTTTAAAACAAAGCGTTATCTCTTATGGAGGAAAGATGCTTGACACGCATCTATTACTTTCTTCTTAAAGCAGATAAAGCAAGGGCATACATCGGATGTTTCCTCAGTGAACTGGGACTCCACTGAGTGATGAATCTGATAAGGATCTGTAATTAGGTCATGCATGATGAGCGCAATTAGGGCTAGGGCTCTATATATTCTTTCACTTGAGGAGAATAGAAGTTGCCTTCATTCTGCCGAGTAAAAGAGTGAACCTGTATGCTGAAGAAGCCAGGGGTGAAAAGAAGAAAGAAGAAGTGAGAAAGAAGAGTGTGCAGAGAAGCAAAATAGTAGAGGAGAACACACCTGCAGTGACCGGTGATGCTTCTCGGTTGAGCACAAAGAGAGATCTTATCAGGCTATGTATAGCCATCTGTTAAAGGTCAATCCCTCTATTGTTCTCTAGCAATTACAATAGTTAAATCCTAGTATTTGGGTGGACTCTAACAAGTCCCTTGTATCAAATCCCCTAACCGAGTGACATCTTGAAAGGTGTTCTAAGTCCTCTAACCAGGCAGGCACTAACCGGCCTCATTGTAACAAATCCTTTAACCAGGTCGCACCTAACAGTGTGTTCTAATCCTTTAACTAGAAAGGCTCCTAATAGGGCGTACTCTAGAAGAATACAGAATTTGTGAGCTTCCCTCACACCGTGGTTTTCACCCTAACTGGGTTTCCACGTGATAAATTTGGTGTCACTGTATGATTGTTTGATTGCTATCATTATATTCTTAAATCTGTCTTAGCTTACAGTTACAAGTATACTTCACTAGATTTAAAGAAGAAAAGTTTTGAAGGTGTTGATTCGCCCCTCCCCTCTCAGCACCGATTGGGACTATCAGTGCGTGTCTTACCTTTTTCCTGGAGAAGTTAGAATGGTTGGACGAGTTGGATAGTCCCTGCCTTGCTCATCAGTGATATCTACAATTACCGGTGCCTCAGCTCCAAGCACTCCTTTTCCTACCGGTGTCAACGACCGGTTGAACTGTTGCTCTTTGTCGAGCTTCTTCTACTTGCTGCTAGGTCTGAGGAAGTTTTGTCCATATGGCTACTCCTTCCTTATGAACCTTGTCAGCTTCTCCTATCAGCATCTGACTTATCCTTCTCTTTGTCTGGAAATCTTGCTGATGCAGTTCAACTTGTTCAGTGGCTTCTTCTAGAGTGAGGTGGTTCTGAACCTCTAGCAAAGCTCGTATCCTCAACTCCTTTTCTCTTTCCATTGAAGCTTTCCATCTAGATTCAAGAATTTGTAGGAGATCCTCCAATACAATCTTGTGAAGTTCGGTAGGATGCAAATTATACTTATGAATGCAATGCACTACCGCTTCTTCTATCTTCCTCTTGTCTTCTTCATTTGCAAATTGATATCTTCTACTTACTGAACCCATTCCCACGGTTTCTTTCAATGATGCCACATATTCATCAATTGTGGGCTTGGCTCTTCTTGGTGGATCCTACTTTACCGGTTTACCTGATTTCCTCTTTCTGACTAGAGGAACTGTTTCCTCGGTCTTTGTCTCTTCTTGTTCTCCCTCTTGGGTACTGGGTACCAGTTGAGCTTTCTTCCTTTGAGCCTTGGGCTGCTCTGTCACCAGTTTCTTCTTTGGTGTGGGTGCCCTTTTGGTTTAGACATTTTTAATCGGTGGCCTCTTTTTCAAATTCTCCTGGATCTCTGCGAATGTACCGAACCGATGGGCAGTGAGATCCAGATTTGCTTCATTTAGGGCATCAGCATATGCCTTAGCAATTTTGGTAGTAATCTCATACCCCAGCTCAGGAGCATACTCTGTTCTCGGTTCCACTGCTTGAATGATGCAGTGATCGGTGGAAACCATAAAACACACATCATCCTTTTATGAGTCAACAATTGTTGAGGGCACCCGCTCCCTTGCATGCATCCTTAGTTGAAAGGCTTCAAAATATTCGATCATTAATTTACTTAACTGGTTTCCCAATTGGTTGGCCAATTCAGCTATTTGGTGCATGACCGATCTGTCAATTTTCCATGTAACCTTGCCAATTCCTGGGAAGAAACTTTGATAGTAGAAGTAGAGACATACCAGTAAGGTCCTGTACTTCATAGATTTCTTTTGACAATACCGAGCTTCTTCATATTTTCAAATATCTTCCCTCAAAGCATTTCACAGATATCATACATTATCCAGTGGGCGGCATATATGGCTCCTCCCAGCATACTATTGAGATTACTGGACTAATAGATTTTATAACCTATCACCGCGGATGCAAACCGAATCCCTTCGTCTTCAATGTCCATCACTGTCATGAGGCAACCATCGGATTTGGACTTCGTCAGCTTTGTGACGATTGCATTAGAGATCGTTCGCAGGGTTAAAGCTTCCCCTTCCTGACTGTATCTAGTCATGCGATGCAAGTCCTCCTTGGTTATTTCTGTAACTGCACCCTTTTGGAGCCAAATCCCTGGATCGTGCACTCGACTGAGGACCAGTCGGATCCAGCCTGGTCAGAAGATAGTCGGATAGGTGACTCCGTTGATAAGACCAAACGACACCAGCTTCACATATCGGTCTTGTAGTCTTCCGTCCTCACACAGAGAGAGATACTCACCCTGAATGTATGTTTCACCAAGTTCTTCCTGCTTGGCGTTGATAAACGCAGTCACATCTTCTGTCATAAAAATGCCATCTAGTACTATTGACAAAGCTCCAACCATATCGGTTGCCCAATTCTGGATCGCCGCAATATCATACGCAGGTCGGTCCACTTGATTTCCCTTTATCAACTTCACAGTAGAGGATGATGAGGCCATTTCTTGATAATCGGTTACCACAGAAGGTCGCTTGATCGGTATTACAGACAGTAGCTCACAGTGATCAAAGTGCAAGAATTTTACTTAGCACAAGAATTCGTTAATCACTAAGAAAGCAAAGTAAAACTAATGAGTAATTCTCCTTTCTTTTATAGGGTTAAGTCATAACAGTAATTACCAAACGGTAACTATTTGTTAAACGGCTACAGTATTAAATGCCTTACCTAACTTTTCTTTCCGTTTTTGCCAACCGGTGATCCGGCTTTTTCGGTTGGCAAACCCCGGTTGATTACTGCTTACCTGTCTGTATATCCTTGTAGACTGAGTGAGTCCGATTCTCACCAGTCAGACCGGGAACGGTAGATCTTCTACCGGTTCCCTCTAGGTCTTCACGACTCAGTTTGCTGAAGAGATATCACTATCAATAAATGATGATCTTCCCTCTGTTTTCTCCTCAGCGGAGATCTTTGATTCCTTTTTGAACCAAATCTGTCTGACTTTTTTTCCAATCTTCTCTTCCTTATTGATCTTCTCATTTGAGGATGAGATCTTCTCTACTGGTTTGACCAATTCTTTCCTTTTGATAGATGATCAGTTCCTGCAATTTTTGGCTAGGTATCCAACTTTGTTGCAGTGATAGCAGACTATCCCGGTTGCCTTCCATGGGTTCACCATTCTTGTGTTAGGTGATTTGCACCATGAGTCACTGTAACTGTGTATCCCATAGTTTGCACAATTGGTTGTGCTCCGGTTCTTGTTTCTCTTGGTGAATACCGGTCTTGGGGATCTGAATGCCATTGTCTTTGATCTGCATTCTTCAACCTTGTGTCCAAACTTATTGCATGCATAACAGTAGCCCTTGAAGCTTCCCCTGCTTCCACTGGACACAGTTGTGGGGCTGGACCAGCATTCATTGGTCTTGTGGCCATACTTGCAACAGTTCTTGCAGTAGCTGTTGTTTGGCTTTACCAGTGCATTCCTACAGTCATTTGTTATATGACCCGGTTTCCCACAATGAGTGCAAGAGATGTTGAAGGTCTTCTTACATTTTTGTGCCAGCGGCTTCTTCTTTTCTTTCTTGCTTATCTTGGCTCCAGAAGACTCACCAGTCTCTTTGGTGAATTCACCGATGAATCCAAGACCGGTGTGATCTTTATGCTTTCTTTGAGCTTTAAGTTGCTCATCAAGCTTGACCGAGCTCTCGTTGTATCTTCTTAGGGTTTCATTTCTTTCTTCAAGTTCTTTCATCTGTTCCTTCAGTTGATACAGCTCTACTACCAGTCTTTTGCATGCTTCATCCCTATCATGCCATCCCTTTTGCATGTTGGCACTTTCTTGGGTGACAATTTGCATGTCTTCTTGGAGTTGCAAAATGATAAGTTCATTCGCCCCTACAGCTTCCTCTGCCCAGTTCCTTGCTTTTTCAGAGGCTGTTAATGACTTGGCTGCTGTGTTTCTTTCATCTTCAGCTTTCCTCTTTTTCTCGATCAGTTCAGTCATCCTCAGGGCATTCTCTTCTTGCTCCCTTTTGAGATTGGAGACCTGACCGGTTACGATCCGGTTCCTTTCCACGAGCTCAGAGACTATCTCCTCAGCTTCATTAAATCCACTCTACCCAGAGAGTTCATCAATGGTCTCATTGCTCTCACTTAATTGCAGAGCCAACTCCTTTCTTTTTGCAAGTGATCTCCTCAGCCTATTCTCCAGAGAGGCAATGATGTTGTTGGCTTCCTCTAGCTGTTTATGACACCTATAACCCTCCATGATCTTTCTCTCAAGCGGTTAAGCTTTATATATGAGAACAAGGCTCTGATACCAATTGTTATTACTAACCGGTTACTCAGAGGGGGGTGAATCAGTAAAAACTATTTCTATTACAATTCAACACTTGTTTAATTATTCTTCTAAGATAAGCAGAATGTAAACAATCATCAACAAGCATAAATAGAAATACACAGATCAAAACAAGATGTATACGTGAAAACCCTCGGTGAGAAGGAAAAAACCACGGTGAGACAAAGCTCACAACTTCACTACTGAAGAATGAAGGCGCCCTGTTAGGAGCTTACAAAGCACTTGTGAAGGTGCTAACTGGTTAAGGGATTTTATAGAAGATCAGTTAAGATCTTAACCCTGTTAAAAGTTGCCTGGTTAGAGGTATTTCAACATCAACAAAGATGTTACCTTGTTAGAGGATTTTACAAAGAACCGATTAGGTCCACCTTGATAGAGGGATTTCAATTTGCTTTCACACCTTATAAAAGCAATGATCTCATATGACACTAACTGTCTGATTAGATCATACCTGTTGATCTCTTCCCCGGTTTGCCTAGCTGTTGAATCTTTTCTATCTCTTTTCCTTTCACTTCTGGTGACTATGATCTCTACGCAGATGTCTCTTCACTGCTTTGTTTATTCAACTACTTTTCTTGCGTCCTATGACCTGTATTTATAAAAGAGTTCGTCATAATGAAACCCTTAACTCATAGAACCGTTAGGCTATAAACTCAACAATATATCATGCAACTAGCAAAAAGCTATGCGTTCTGATCTGGAGTTTACCTTTAAAACAACTGTAGAAATAAAGATAACTTCTGTTAAAAAGCTAACTCCACTTCTGAGCGGTGGATGTTCCGTATAATCCGGTTTTAACTCAAACTGCTCCGCAGAATCCGATGTGGTTCTTCAAGCAGTAGACCGGTATACACTTATACCCAATTTATCGTTGTATACAATATAAGACCGGTATTGTGTACTTGGATCAGTCTTCTGGTGTATCCCCTTTGCTTAATCTACCGGTGCATACACTCTGTTTTCAGTCTACCGGTGTCTTTGAAGTAACGTGAGTGAGCAGTGAACCTCTATCGGTGGGAATGGTGTTTGTGATTTACACTAATGACAACTTAAATTGCTAACAATATTCTCAATAGGCAGAAGAATATATAGAGTTCTTGCCCTAATTGGACCTCTCATGCATGACCTGACTTCAAATCCCTTTCACATACATCACTCAGTAAAGTATCAGTTCACAAAGGAAACATCTGATGCATGCTCTTGCTTTATCTGCTTTATGAAGAAAACAATAGATGCGTGTCAAGCATCTTTCCTTCACAAGAAATAACATTTTGTTTTAAAGCCATAGATTCCGACTTTAAAACCTCCAGACGTGCCTTAAACCGATCACCATGTTAACTCAAAGACTTCCGGATTTAGTGCAAGAAATCTCGGTCAAAGAGTTGGTTGAAACAAATAGTTGACTATAACTTCCTTGGTTCATACCAGAGTCATTACTAGATCGGTTGAGATCCTTATGTTGTGAACAGGTAAGAGTCTTTGACCTGTCACGATCCCTTCCTCGGCTTACCGGTCGCACATTCCTTGGTTGTGTTGTTTACACCGGTTCGTACTTTTACTTTCTCTGTGCTTGTCTACACCGATTGTATCCTGGTCCTCGGTTGACAATTAATCCTCTTTTCCTTGACTGTATACATTACCCGGTTGCTGATACTTTGGGTAGTGACCAGTTGCTCTTGATTACAGTCTTTTTTTTCTTGTATGTTGGCACCTATTGCCAAACCAGCCTCTTTTCATACAAATCTCCTTGGATCTTTAGACTTTAGAGAGATGACAAATCTCTATCCTCTTTTGTCAATCAATGATAATACTTGTACCGGTAGTAGGCTTACGGGTTACCATTTCTTTATGCTAACATAACCTTACTACACAACCTTGATAACTAAGACCCAATTGGCATAAGAAGAGATGAAGATTAGCCATACACACATCAAAGACTAAAATCCTTGACATGGAGCACTGTGAAACCAACATTAACCAAGTACTTCAAGCAAAGCTTTTTTTTAAACCAACATCAAAGCTTTCCTTCCCTAATCCCTCAAAACATGGTAGGGACAACTTACTTATCCTTGATTTAAGGTCCTTATTGGCATGATTCTTCCTTCTATTTCTATTTGCCAGTGTTTTGGTCTCATAATATTCCTTAAAGGGAATAAGTTGCTGGATTGCTGTTTCTAACTTTGCATACATCTGGGCCAGTTCTTTCTCACTACTTGTGGTTGGTTCCTCCTCTTCTAAAATGGGTTCTTCTCTTGGAAGGAAAGGCGGAATGGTAGGCCTGAGTGCAGAGCTTTGAGTTGAATGTTCATTTTCAGAATGATTGGAATCAGTATCTCTTCCTATATTAGGGATGTGTCTTTTATTATGATGACTATTGTTCATATTTTGAATGGCTTGGAGAATTAATTGGTTAGTTCTCTCAAATCTCTCATTGGTTTGTTCCACGAAGCTTCTTAGTTCACTTGCCAACTCCTCAGCCATAGCTTTTGTGCCTTTCTTTCATTTATATGTTTGCATGAACTATCCTCCACCGAATGGCAGGATTTTGCTTTGATACCATTGAATGTCCCCTTGTAGTCCAAGTTAGGAAATAGGAATCATTATCTTATAATCCCGGTCACAAGGAACTTCCAAAATCTTTATCTACTGCTATGAATGTGAAAATGGTATAATTGGTAATATGGAATTGATGTTTATTATTATTCCAAAAATACATAAATAGAGATCACTGCTATATCTGATATAATATGGAAGAAAAATGATCTTTATCCCTGCTCCACGAATATTAGCCTTGTCTTTATATGCAATGATTGCTTGATATGTTGCTTATAGAAATAATAGCTTGGCATTCTGTCTGATATCTATGTGATTATTTCTTGCAATCAATGATGTTTTGTCTAATGGATAGCTATGTGTTTGCGATCAGTTATATCTGAGATGGCAGAAGTTTGGTTTGAGTTAATCCCATTGGATTGAAATAAGAAGTAATTGACTTGATCTCTGGTCTTCAAATAAACAATGATCTTTTCCCCAACTCACAAGGTTATGGAAAACAGTGGCTTCTGTAGAAGTAATGTTGTGATACTAATATTCCTATTGTGGTTTCTTAGTAGTAAATGCACAGGGAATAGATGTATTGGCGGTTCACCATTCTATAATAGCCAAGAACGTTGTTGTGCCAATCGCAGCTCCAATTTGGAAAAGAAGAGACTATATTTCTTATGCCCACAAATAACTGAATGGTAAGAAGGTCCAACTCCCTTTTCTTTCTCCCCCATGATTAGCCTTTTTCACCTCCTCTTAATAGCTATTGAGTGGGCATGACTTGAGGGGCTGTCTTTCATCAACCATGTCTCTTTTCAAACAACTTAATTAATCATACCCGTAATCAGACTTATTAATAATACCCTTGGCTAACTATTAGATTCTTTGATCAAACAGTTTGCATTTCTCTTACTCAACAATACTCTTATTACAGGCATCTTGAATTCATTAACTGTTATCAATGTCTTATCGCTAATGTGCGGGAATGATTTCTTGAATGTCCTGTCAAGTAATGCCATCTTGTGCTGTTTGTAATTGACTTGTGTTCAAACACCCGGTAGTCTCTGTGCAGGTTTAAAATCGTCATCGCCCATTCCAACTTGACCCAGCATTTGGTCGACGTGCCTCAACATTATAATATCCCGCACACGAGATTAATCTTCCTACTATCTCCTTCTTGATATAGTTTGATTTTATCGATTGTTATTTATTATTTGTATATTATAATATTATGATTATATTATATTCTAATTATTGTATTATATTATTATACTATTATTCATATTATAATTTTATTATTATTTATTCTAATTATTATAATATTGTAATTATATAATTTTGTATATTATAATTATAATCTTATATTATTATTTTATCATTTATATTATAATTTTATTATAATTTATTCTTTATATTCGATTATACATCATTATTTATTATTATTAAATTTGGGATATTACAGTCCGCCCTTCCCCAAATTGCTTGCCCTCAAGCAATGCAAACCTTTGATGTGTGTAATTCCTCCTGTGCAATTCTAATATCAAATTTGAATCCAGTAACCCTGAAATGACAATTTCAACTTGAGGTTAGAATTGCATTACATTCATAAATATAAACTTATCAACTTGAAAATATTTCATCATATTATTCAATTTAAAAAAACAATTGAAAAAAATGAAACTTATCTTGATTTTTTGTAGCACTCATGTTCTATGTTAGTGTCACTTTGCTCAAACAATGCCATAATCAAGTTTTGACACTCCCCAAGAATGCCTCTTGATCAAGTTTTGACACTCACCAAGAACATCTAAATCAAGTTTTGACACTCACCAAGAATGTCTCTTGATCAAGCTCTAACACTCACCAAGAATGTCCTTGATCAAACCTCAACGCTCACCAAGAACGTCTAAATTAAGTTTTGACACTCACCAAGAATGTCTCTTGATCAAGCTCTAACACTCACCAAGAATGTTCTTGATTGAGCCTCGACGCTCACCAAGATTGTCTAAATCAAGTTTTGACACTCACCAAGAATGTCCTTGATCAAGCCTCGACGCTCACCAAGAATGTCTAAATCAAGTTTTGACACTCACCAAAAATGTCTCTTGATCAAGCTCTAACACTCACCAAGAATGTCCTTGATCAAGCCTCGACACTTACCAAGAACGTCTAAATTAAGTTTTGATATTCGCCAAGAATGTTGTTAATCAAGTTTTTGACACTCACCAAGAATGTCCTTATATAGTTCATTGAATGTTTATTAACAACAAATCAAGTTTACATAAATATATTAATTACTATTTTTGCATTACTGACTAACACGAACTTTCTAGTTTGTTGTCACATCTAGGGGTGAACCTCCTCAAACCTCCATTGATTTTCTGCTCTTTTTTCTGCTTGAATGTTATTGAAATCTCCTTGATCATACTTTGTTCTCTTATGTGGTGCTTCTTCATCTTGTCTTGCTTCAATTCTATGGACTTGGCTCTTTTTCCTGCACTTGTGGCCTCGTTTTGGTGGCTCTTTGCACCTAAAACATATACCTTTATTATTTCATCTCTCCCTTGGCATCAATGTCTTGTATCCCACTGTTCTTTGTAGAAATAATGTTTTCTTCCCCTCTCATCCTTCCTTGATTCCTCATATGTATGGTGTCTTAGTCGAAACATTCTTAGTTCTTTCCTTTGAAGAATTTGATTCAACCTTCTTGGCCTTTTGTATTGCTTCTTCTAATGTTTGAGGCTCTAGAGGATTTACTATAGTTTTGATAGAGTCTTTAAGTCCTTCAATAAACATATAAGTGAGTCTCATTTGGGCTAGATCTAGAAACATAACAGAGACTTTGGAATTGATTGGCAAATTCCTCTATGGACACCATCTGTTTAAAATGGGTTAACTCTTGGAAGTACCATTCAAGATCTCTTTGGTCGAACCTACTCATGAGTCTTTGAGTAAATTCACTATAGGTAGTGATATTTTTATGGCCTAGAGTAGTGAGACCATTGTGCCACCAATAGTGGGCTGACCCAGTTAAGAGGAGTATGGCGAATTTAATGGCATTTTCTTCAGTCATGGGGCTGAGGGATAGATATGTATCTAGTTTTTGGACCCATAATTGAGCGGTTTCCTTCCTTGATCCCTCAAAACATGGTAGGGACAACTTACTTATCCTTGATTTAAGGTCCTTGTCAACGTGATTCTTCCTTCTATTTCTATTTGTTAGGGTTTTGGTCTCATAATATTCCTTAAAGGGAATAAGTTGCTGGATTGCTGGTTCTAACTTTGCATACATCTAGGCCAGTTCTTCCACACTATTTGTGGTTGGTTCCTCCTCTTCTAAAATGGGTTCTTCTCTTGGAAGGAAAGGCTGAATGGTAGACCTGAGTGCAGAGCTTTGAGTTGAATGTTCATTTTCAGAATGATTGGAATGAGTATCTCTTCTTGTATTAGGGATGTATCTTTCATTATGAAAGCTATTGTTCATATTTTGAATGACTTGGAGAATTAATTGGTTAGTTCTCTCAAATCTCTCATTGGTTTTGTCCATGAAGCTTCTTAGTTCACTTGCCAACTGCTCGGCCATAGCTTTTGTGCCTTTCTTTCATTTATATGTTTGCATGAACTATCCTCCTAGACACTCACAGGTGAAAAATAAATAAAACACCAAAAAAAAAAATTAAAAAGAATGTTTAGAACATTAAATCATAAAAAAATTAAAAACCTAAAAATAACCTAAAACCTGCACCCTTATCTTTCTTGTTTGACAAAGACAATTTTTCACATAAACTCATTCTCGTATGTATATTTTGAAATTTGAACATATCCCTTTGATAAGGTGCACACTCTCATTTCCTCTAATATCTAAAAGCTAATTGTTTGTATAGGTGCATTTCTCTTCCTTGATGAGCACTTAAATGCTGACTGCAAAATGTAAAATAAAAAGGCTTGCATTGTATAGGCATATTCTTATGCCCAAGCACACACTTGACCACTGAAATCAAACAGCAGCAAAAATTTGATTTATTTGTGGAAGCATGCATCTCCTTTATCGCACACACCTAACAATTAATTTGTATACCATCATAAACTGAATTGAATCATGTTTGTCTTGTACAAGTGCATCCATCATCTCATGCATGTGTCAAGCTTCGAAAAATCAGACATCCTTGCATAAATGTGTCCAGCAGAGTAGGCATGCTTGTTACAACTTACAAGTAGTGGTTGCCGTTGCACCAAAAGATCGACCTGTTAATGCCCGATACAACCACTAGACTTATAGAAGACACAGGAGGCGGTTAAGCCATGTCGCGAATCCTGAGGGGAGCGCTGGCTATTTTTCCAACAATCTCCCCTAGCGTTACCCGAGGGGATTCGAACCTGTGACCAAGCTCTGATACCACTTGTTACAAGTGGTAGTTGTCATTGCACCAAAAGATCGCCCTGTTAATGCCTGATACAACCACTAGACTTATAGAAGACACAGGAGGCAGTTAAGCCATGTCACGAATCCTGAGGGGAGCGCTGGCTATTTTTCCAACAATGCTCTCATCCACTAGATGGGAAGTTTAAATTTGTAAAATTTCTTTACATTGGTTTTCAGTTTCACCCGTGCTTAGGTGCACGCCTGAACAGCAAGAGTTTTTCTTAAGAATTTTCTTTCCTTTTTATGGACACATGCTAGAAGATCAAAATGCACGTATTGTCCTTACCTAATTTGTTTTAAAAACATCTGTTTTCTATTTCATTTATGTATTTTATTCAGCATTAATGTGAACTGCCTAAAAAATCATTGTAAAGATTATAAATTGCATGTACATATTGTGAGTGTTAGATTTAATTTAATTGGGAGCTTCCTCTTCTAATTCAAAGTGTGGTTCTATTGCACATCTATTTCATTTTATGTCACACTTAAAGGTGCAAACTAAAATGCTAAAACACAAAAGCAAAACTCCCTGAGCAATTGCTTCTACATTTTTGACTCTTGAGAATCAGCAGCGATACAAGGACTTCAAGAAGTAATCCTATCATAGTTTGCAAACTCAAACTCAACTCTGACTCGATAGACCATAAATTTCCGACTGGACAAAAACTCCAAAACATAAAAACACTTATAATTTTTTAAAAACATAAATTAATCCATGAAAATATTTAATTGTCTGTACATTTCTTCTCCTTGAAAATGTAATATATGATCTATCTTTATTAAGGTGGGCATTGGTGAAAATAGAGGAGAATGGACATATTTATCATGTGTGCTTATTCTCTAATATGTCTTTGTTTTGTTTATGTGATCTTATAGGGAGCATATTTTAATCTATGGTGAGGCAAAAATTGGTGAAGCTAATTGGCAGTCAGCACTACATGAGGGATTACATGTAAAGGCGAAAGCTGCAAGTTGGAAGCTCGAAGTGTGAGGCAAAGCCTGTGCAGTTGGAAAATTCAATTGTGCCCTAAATTTGTTTGCAGCAAGCAGAATTCAAACCATGCCCTAAATCTGTTCACACCATCTAAAAAATCTTTAAATTATGCCATTAATCCAGTCACACAGTTGGAAAATCTTCGAAATGTGATTTAAACACTCATTGGGTTTTTTGAAAAAGAGGATTTTATGGGAGTTTCCGCTCACTCAGGTGATCTTTTTGAGAACAAATTCAACAATTTTTATCTGAAATGGGGACCCAAGCTATAAATGTGATTACTCTTTTGGGTTTTTCATTAGTGAGTAGTCATGAGTTCAGCGAGTACTCGCCCATTTTTTGGGTTTTTCATTAGTGAGTAGACCAGGAATGATCAGCCAAGGATCAAATATATTCCCTATGTAGAATAATTGAATTTAAAAGGGTGCCAAGCTTGGTCAGTTAAGAACAAGCCATTAAGAACAGCTACATCTAATCATAACAACTAACCAAAGCCAACATGTACTAAGTTACTGAAACAGCTACTAGCAAAACATTACAAGTTTGGTTCACCTATTTACAAATTCTGATGTCCAGTACTTGTTCATTGGGTTCCTCCAAAGTGTTGGTGCCCAGTCGGCATTCCATATTTCAGGTATCAATTCATCTACAAGTGGCAATTTCATGATCATTAAAGAATTCTTATCTCCAATCAGAATTTGTGGGATCATTGACTAGTCCCTCTTGTTTGTTCAACAAAACTAATCAATGGAAGAGATGACAAGTCGAATTTGCAGGCAGCATTATTAGGCATGCCCTTCATAGAAGACACAAACTTTCAAAGAAACATGTGCAATCAGCGTATGTGGCCTGCTGAGCAGAAGAACAAAACAGCAAGAGCCTGAAGTTGTGATCTTCATTTAAATTGCAACACATTAGCACAGCAAGTTATATTCCAGCAATGATCTATATCAGGATAAGAGAAGTTCAGTAGGTTCTTTCAATCATTTTGGCAGCCCTTGAAGAAGATTTGTGAATGCGTCCCCCCCCCCCCAAAATCCCTAGCGTTCCCAGAACGGGGATGCACTAGAGACAGGGGGATGGTGTTCCAGCATCGCCGGTGGCGCCACCATCCCGCCACCGTTCCTGAGGAGACGCAGAGACGTCCGGCATCCCCAGTGGGGACAGGGGGATGCCCAGGCATCCCTCAACCCCTAAGGGGAGGCCCAGACGTCCCCCATCACGACAAGCCAAAAAAGTGACGCCAAAAAAAAAATACAAGTTTTTAATTTTTTTATTGGTACAAGGAGAGCCCAACAACACGATGGGATGTAGAGATCACAGATTTATGAGGATGAGGATGCTTCAGATGCAAGGCTGGTCAGTGTTCCTTTTGCGACTCTTAACCTTGGAGAGGCTAATAGTTCCGATGATGACGAGTTTGCTGACCCCCCAATGGATGATTAGAGGCCTCCTTCACTAGAATCACTACATTTTGGGCCTTGGCATTTTGATTTTGTAGTTTGTACTTGTTTTGATATATCATATCATGCTACTCAATGTAATCATCTTTATGATGAGATAGATACTCATACTTTTGATATCAGACTTTAGTATTTGGCTTTGTTATTATTATTTATATAATAGAACTCTTCCATTTGATGATTGGAGTATTTAAATTTTAAAATTTATTGTTTAATGTTCAATGCTCAATGATCAATCACAATGCAATGTTCAATGTTCAATGATTTTACATCATGTCTTACATTGTTATACATTTTTTCATAACTAGCATTTTAAGTACCGAATGTGTAGTATATACATCCCCCCCCCCCTTGTCCCCCGCCGTTGTCCCCAAATTGAGGCCCCTCTGTCCCCCCGTCCCCAAGGCGGTGTAACTATGGTAGTTGCACGCATGTAATTTCCCTTCGTTTACTTTTATATGCTAGTGGACACTAGATAGTCAATGACCAGTTATATGAAAGCAAAGAAACACACTCTAGTTTTCCTCTTAAGTATCTCACTATTCACCATGCTATACAAAAATAAATGAAAGTTTTAGCCAATAACTTTACATGGGTAGATGTGACTATTGGTGACTTTGCATAAAGCAGAGTTTGGTTTTTTAGGGGTGACAGTGGAAAAGTTGACAAAAAAGCTACCTTTACTGCCACTATACAAAATTGTACATGAGAATTTCTCTTCTTACAGCCTGTCGTTGAATTCTTTTGAGTATATTTTTGTTTTACAAGTATTCTCTCTCATTTTCAAATGTCTCTGAAACAAATTCTAAAACTGTCTCTTGCCTACCACAAAAACAAGTCACACTAAAGACAACAGTTTTCACACAAGAAGAAAAATGGTGCATATTTACAGCACCCTAAAAGATTGATAAACACAATATGTGTTTTATTAGAATATTTAGAATGTTTCTTTTTAATGCTCACAATAGCTTCCTATTTTATAGCAATCTCTTTTTAGATACTTGCTATTTTGTAAATATCCAGTGCTTTATATATGAGCGTGTTCATATATAAAATAATCTGTTCATATTATTTTATGGTATCAGAGCAAAGGATCAAACTTTTTCGAAAAATTTATAATTTCTCATGAAATTATTAGTCTCTAAATTTTTCGAAATTTGTTTCTGTTTCATTTGCAACTCGTAACAAGGGTTACCTGTTTCGTTTTCGTGCATCTAAAAATCGCAATTTCTTCCTTCTTCTGCAAAAACGCGACCGGTCTTTTGTTAAGCTGCACGATTCTTGTGAAGATTTTTTTTGTCTACACGCCACGCATCTGGTATTTTGTGTTCTACCTCTGCACGCCTACCCTCCCTCAACATTTGCAGTCATTTGTGAGAGATAAGGAGCGTTTCGTGGACGACTAGGGTTTGCCTCCGTTTGTTGGCAAATCTTTGTGCAATTTTTCGACCTATTTTCTACAACTTCTTTGAGCCTCCATGACCGCCTAGGGTCTCTGCCAGTTCAACTAGGGTTTTGACCCTCTAGTTGAAGTTGAAATTTTATTTTGGTTGTAGATTCCTTCTGGGTTTTTCGAAACCTTATCTGGGTCTTTGTTAGAATTTTATGGGTACCTCATTTTTCGTGCCTCAATTTTTGAGCCAACGAATTTGAATTTTGACTTTAGATTCTTTTTGGGTTTTCTATCTACTCTTCTGGGTACTTGTCAAATTTTTCTAGGTCAGTCTAAAATTTACCTCGAAATCCGTGCAAATGGCATCTTTGACCAACCTGATGCTGAAAAATAGTCAGCAGTTTAATGGCAGCAATTACAACACCTGGAAGCACAAATGTTAACCATCTTCGAGTACCGTCATCTAGATGCACTTGTTCTACGCACAGAATCACGTCCTACCTCCGCTAGCACGCCTGGTGAGACCTCCGTTCAAACAGATCAGGATAAGTTTGATGATCGAAATCGAGAAGCTGTTATGCTTCTCAAGCTATCTGTCACAAATGATCGGTTACCTCAGATTCCCTCTAGCAAGTCGGTTGCAGACATCTGGAAATATTTGAAGGAGCTGCATGAAACATCTGACAAGAGTCGCGCGTTCTTTCTAAAGAACCAGTTGTTCTCCATCATGATGGATGAACGTATGTCCTTATAGGAGCATCTCACAAAGATTAAGGACATTTGTGATCAGCTTGAAGCCATCGGTCGGAAGATGGAGGAAGAAGATATGGTAGTTATTACCCTGAAAAGTCTACCAACATCTTATGAGCATTTCATAGAGACTCTCAACATTACCTCAACTAATGTTGATCTGAAATTCCCGGAGTTGTGCACCAAACTTCTACAGCAGGATCGCTGGAAGCAGCAATTTGTTAGTCGTGCTTCCTCATCCTCGTCAGAACAAGCCTTTGCAGCTAAATTTCAGCCTTCTTAGTCATCACAACAAGGCAGTTCACATCAATCCTCAGGCAGTTCTCAGCAAAAGAGTGTTTAATGTCATTACTGTCATAAGTACGGCCACATGAAGAAAGATTGTCGTCAGCGACTCACTTCCAAACAAAAGAAGCTGGGAGGGTCAAATCAACAAGCAAATGTTGTTGAACATTCTAAGAAAAATGAGTCTACTTTCTATGCTTTATGGCTAAAAGCCCTTCTGATTTAGCTCGGTCGTCTGCTTGGTATATTGACTCTGGTGCTTCACGTCATTTTTCTCATCGGCGTGACTGGTTTACAGACTTCTATCCCTACAGTGATTCAGTTGTGTTTGGCGAAGGAGAGGAGTTCAAAATTATTTGCAGAGGAAATGTTCAGATACAGTCTAGTGGGTGTCAGCTCATCTTTCTCAATATATGCTATGATCCTAGTATGGCACTCAATCTGCTCTCTGTGAGTCAGATCATGAGAAATTCTCCTCAGTTGGATGTGGTGCTCAGTGCCCACAAATGTTCCATTATTGATCGAGAGAATCGTCTTATTGTTGCTACTGCTCTAGAGGATCATGGCCTATATCGGCTTACTGACATTGGTGATTCTCCTAAAATAGCTATGGCAGCTCGTGATTTATCTCTCAATACTTTGTGGCATTAGCGATATGGACATCTCAACATCTAGTATCTCTCTCAGCTGTCCCAGGAGGAACTTGTTTATGGCCTACCTCTGATTCAGACGCAACATCATGGAGTATGTGACGCTTGTCAAGCTGGCAAACAATATCGGACTCCTTTCAAAGATGGAGATTCTTGGCATGCATCTCAGGTACTTCAATTACTTCATGCTGATATTTGTGGTCCTATAAATACACCTTTAGTTACTGGTTGCAAATATTTTTTGCTTATTGTTGATGATTTTAGTAGAAAGATGTGGGTGTACTTTCTTAAACAAAAATCAGATGTTTTTAGTACATTTCAAAACTTTAAGTCTTTGGTTGAAAACGAGTCTGGCTACAGTATCATTTCTCTTAGAACAGATAATGGAGGGGAATTTTATTCTACTGCATTCTCCGATTTTTGTGCTGAACATGGCATCAAACGCTAGTTCACCGCACCCTACACTCCCCAGCAAAACAGTGTTGTTGAGCGTCGCAATCGTACGATTGTTGAGATGGCTCATTCTATTTTACAACACAAGAGTGTTCCTAATAATTATGGGGCAGAAGCAGTGTTTACTGCTATTTACCTTCTTAATCATTCTCCTACTCAAGCTGTCAAGAACAAAACTCTAGAAGAGTTGTGGTCTGGTCGTAAGCCCAAGATCAGCCACCTGAAGATTTTTGGCTCTCTTGCATATGTTTGGATTCCTGATGCTAAACGCTCCAAATGAGATTCCAAGAGTCAGAGACTCATGATGACAAGGTACAATGACAACCATAAGGCCTACAAATTGATAGATATCGATACTGATCATCTTATCTTTAGTCGTGATGTTTTTCATGAAACTCAAGGACCTTTTCTGTCTTCTTTTGAGCAGTGTTCTGAGGAACAACCTCACAGTGTTCCTCTTCCTTTAGCACCACCTGATGGGAGGGATGATACAGATAATGCTCGCCTTGGGGCACCTGATGCTGATCCTGTTGAGGCCCACGAACATGATCCTCTTCCTGCTCCTGTTGCTGCTCTTGAGCCTCTTCCAGCCCCTCCAGACATTGGCTCCTCCACTCTCAGGGATGATGAGCTCATTGAGGGTAGAGCTTCCATAAATAAGAGAAAACAGCAACCTACAGTTAATTTTGCTCTTATGGCTAACATTCATAGTGTCTATGAGCCCCAGATCTATTCTGAGGCTAACGGTATTCCTGAGTGGGAACAGGCTATGGAAGCAGAGTTCCAAAGTCTTTAGAAAAATCACACTTGGGCCCTTTCTGATCTTCCTTCAAGGAAGAAGCCCATTAGTTGCAAATGGGTGTACAAGGTGAAATACAAAGCTGATGGAACCTTAGACAAGTATAAAGCTCGTCTTGTTGCTCATGGGTTCTCACAGAAAGAAGGCATTGACTATGAGGAGACCTTTTCTCCTACAGCCAAAATGAGTACCGTACGGCTTGTCCTTGCCTTAGCAGTTCAGTTTGGTTGGAAAGTCCATCAGATAGACGTTAAGAGTGCCTTTTTGAATGGTGATTTCCAGGAAGAGGTCTACATGACACAACCCCCTGGATTTAAGGTTGCTGGTCAAGAACACAAAGTCTGTAAACTTGTCAAAGCCCTCTATGGTTTGAAACAAGCCCCTCGGGCCTGGTACATGAAGATTGATAGATACTTAACCGATAAGGGTTTTCAACGGAGTCCATCAGATTCAAATTTGTATATCGAACATGTAGGTGACGCTATATTGTTTATAGTTGTCTATGTGGATGATCTGATCATTACCGGCAATTCAGAACATGTGATCACTGAAATCAAATAGGATTTATGTCACACTTTTGATATGACAAATTTGGGACTCTTGCACTATTGCCTCGGAATTGAGGTTTGGCAGACTGAGCACAATATCTTTCTTTCTCAATCCAAGTATGCCAGAAATCTTGTGGACAAGTTCAGAATGCAAGATTGCAAACCTACCTCTACTCCTATGGAACCCGGGCTCAAATTGTCAGCTCAGTCCGTTTCACCTGTTGTGGATGAACCTTTGTTTAGACAACTAGTCGGCAATCTCATTTATCTTACTATCACCAGACCTGACATTAGTTTTGCAGTAAGCTACATATCCCGGTTTATGACAGCTCCCAAGGTTGATCATTGGACAGTAGCAAAGCGTGTCCTGTGCTATGTACTGGGAGGGGGGGGTGAATCAGTATAATAACCTTTTTAAATTTAAATGTTTTTATTCAAAGATAACTTCAATTACTCAAATAAACAATTATGCACATGAACACAATATTTACGTGGAAACCCAATATGGGAGAAAACCACAAAATAATTTGCTTTTATATAATATTGTTCTTTTACAATGTTTTGTAGGCACCAAACTACTAGAGGCTCCAACCTCTAAATTTATGAGCACCGACTCACTAGAAGCACCAACTCCCACACTTTGCAAGCACCGACCTACTGGAAGCACCAACTCCCCCTGTCCAGATTCTGAGCACCAACTCCCCCTATCCGAATTCTGAGCACCAACTCACTATTTTCAAACTTTCTTCCACCTGGATACTGTTGCTTTCTTCAACTGATGATGGGTGCAATTTAGTCTCTTTAGTCAGCCACTAACTCTCCCTTTCCTTTTTATCTTCAGAATAATATCATCATTACTGTATATGCATAATATATATCAGAATAAAATCTGAATATATATATATAATCACTTAATTCCCTTTTTTATCATATTCACTGCTCTTCCTTTTTATTTTCTTTCACTTGCTGACTTCATCTCATTGTTTTCAAAATGATAGTTTCAATATTTATATATACATATCTTCAAATGAACCGATATGTCTCTTAGAAGACGTGACCCTTTATATACGAAATGGTGTCTTTTCATTAAAACATTATTAACTTAAACTAAATTAATCTTTCTTTATAAACTTAAATCGCAAATCAAATACTTTGCATAATATTTGTTTGACGGCATCATTACAATAAATATAACCTTACAATGTGTAATGTCTTCAAATATTAACCATCGATAATGATGTCAATCTGCATATAATTGTTAACACTGTATATGCTAATCACTGCAGGCATCCTTCGATAATATATTCAACCGCTGTATGTAAAGTTCTTGTCGCATATCAAATTATTATATCGATCTCCTACAACCTTCGATATATATCATGTTATAGTCTTTTGAATATATATATATATATATATATATATATATATATATATATATATATTACCGTCTCTGCTTTATTATACCCTGTATATCTCTGCCATATTAATGTTTTATCTCCTGCATACATACAATAATAAACTCTTGACTTTTATTGCCAAATATCTTTGCTTCTTTCCACGGCATCCATAACCTTCGATATACGTATCTGTAACTAAACTCTGCCTTGTAATTTGGTCAATGAAGGATCTCTGTCGTCATTAAAGTGATCCGCTGCATACAGGATTGTGTGTATGCAATTCTGTTTATTTTTGGAGAGCTGCATCATATGTGCGTTACTGTTATTGTGACAGTTCTTCATACGCTGCTTTGTCATACACTAATAGCAATGATGTGTATGAAACGGCTTCTATATGGTAACCTCAGTTCATTCTTGTGCCACAGGTATTCAAAGATGGAACGGCTCTTTTATTACTGCTGTCGGTTCATTCCATGTGTCTATCTTTCTTCTTATCGTCTTCCTTATTGCATCTTGACGGATGTGGATGTGGCAGTATTAATATGGAGCCGTTTATCTATGTGGAGGGTCCTCAAAAGAATATCAACTGTTTCCTCAAATGAACATCGCATCATTGGCCCTGTATCATTACGATTGATACCATGTCTAGTAATGGCCATTAGATGGCCCCGGTATGTCATTGTGTCACACAAAATGGCTAAGTGCCTGTAGTTCACATATGACCCATCAAAGGATATCATAACACGAAGCTCATCTAGAAGAGATTTCCTCACAGCCTCAATTCCAAGCACCTCAATAACTTCAATCAAGTGATTACTTGTTGTCCTTGTATCATCAACATCTTAATGACACATAATAGCTAACATGTTCACCCCTTCTGTATCCAACATCCATTCTGTCTCAGGCTTAAATCCTTTGTTCTCATCAAACTTGTTAATTTTTCCAGATTTTATAAACACTTTATTAATATCTGGAATGCCTCGTAAAGCCATTTCTGTGAGCATATTACTCTCAATTTTCTTTAGGAAGACATCATCTTCAGAATTCTGATCTTGTGCTTCCCCTTTAGAACCCTCTTCATTCATAATACGTATACGCAGAATAAGTTTTTTTGCATTATCATCATTAAAAATGCATGTCAAATCATCATCAAACTCAAGGTTTATTTTTTCTGCAATGTCTGCCATACTGAGCTTCTTATCAACCATCATCTCTCTATTCAATTCAATACGCAGCAGTCATGGAGATATTTTTTCAGGTGCAATATCCTCATCTGGCATTTCATAATATGATTTGACAAAGTCAACATCCTCCTCTATGATAGTGCTCATTGGATCTAGATCATACCACACTTCAGTAGCCTCTGTAACACTTCGTAAGGTTTTGCTCTTTCTTTTGTCTTGTTGACCTCTGGCTTTAGATATGAATCTTTGAATCATTGCTTTATACTCAAAGTATATACTTGAATCTCTGGGTCATTCGTATGCCGTATATGCTAAATATGTTGAATATACAATCTCTATGTATATGTTATGCTAAATATATTGCCATTAATATATGTTGTTGTATCACCTTCATATACCTTCGGATATGCCTTTTCTTATATGTTCATTACATATGCTTCTTATTTTGACATCATTGACAATATGTTCATCAACTATCACTAGACCTGACATTAGTTTTGCAATAAGCTACATATCCCGGTTTATGACAGCTCCCAAGGTTGATCATTGGACAGTAGCAAAGCGTGTCCTGCGCTATGTAAGCGGTACTTCTGATTATGGCCTCCTGTACACTCGGAGTCCTGACCCTACACTACGTGGCTACACAGATTCAGATTGGGCCGGCTCTGTTGATGATCGTAAGTCTACCGCTGGATATGTGTTTAATTTGGGATCTGGTGCTATCACATGGACTAGTAAGAAGCAACAAGCGGTGGCCCTGTCTTCGACTGAAGCAGAGTATCGGGGAGCAGTTAAGGCAGCCTGTGAGGCAATTTGGCTTCGGCGAATACTTGCGGATATGCATGTCCCTCAGACAGGACCGACTCCCCTATTCTGTGATAATCAGGGCGTGCTCAAACTGGCCAAGAATCCAGTCTTTCATGAAAGAACCAAGCATGTCGAAATTCATTGTCATTACATTCGTCAGCTAGTTCAAGACAAATCCATCCAGTTGTTGTATGTTCCTACATTGGAGCAGCCCGCGGATATCTTCACCAAACCTCTCGGTTCTGATAAATTTGTAAAATTCAGGGAATCTATTGGTGTTATTCATAAATTGAGCATTATGGGGGGGTATTAGAATATTTAGAATGTTTCTTTTTAATGCTCACGATAGCTTCCTGTTTTATAGCAGTCTCTTTTTAGATACTTTCTATTTTGTAAATATCCGGTGCTGTATATATGAGCGTGTTGCTCATTGTAAATATAATTCAATACAAAATAATCTGTTCATATTATTTTATGTTTCTCAGATTCAAAGCATAGACAAATCAACACAAACAAGATACAGTTCAAAATTCTACACAGTAGAGTTTTGGTTATGTCGGAAAAATCAAAATATCAAAGAAAAGAGATTTCCGCAGTCCATAATCAATAGAGCAAATTTTGTTTCTGGATTCAACTGTGTAGAGAATTTTTGGATCAACTGTGTAGAGAATTCTCTACACAGTTGAATCCAGAAACAAAATTCCTCTAAAATCAAACTACATAAAAATTAGAAGTGTTAGTTACATTGTGCTGTTGCCATGCAATTTGACAGAGTTATCTGCCATATAGCATAATCAGAAACATTATAGTGAACATCAAACTGTGCAGACCATTTACAATTTACAGCTTAAAGTACCAATTACCAATTACTTAGTATTTTAATCACATACAATACAACAGCACAAAGTCGGAGTGACTACCATTAACAGTATGAATGCACTTCCATTTATGAGGATCTACCGCATCTCCTTTATTCTCATCAAAGTACATTTCTTTATTTGAAGGCTTAGAAAGGTCAGATGATTGCCTAAGGAGTGTCTCTGGACCTGCAAGCAAAAATTTGAATGATCATCAAACATTACAAATATCCGAAACACTAAACTCAAGATATCCAAAGCAATTACATCTTACCTCATTAACTTATGTACAAAAAGAAACATAAAAGAGTAAATTTATTGAAATCATGATTTTTTTAAAAGGATTTCACATGAAATTAATTTTTTTTATCGTAACAAATCTAATTACATTGTTGATTAGTACTGGTGCTCATGACCTTCCATAAGATGACCATTTGGCAAGCAACAATGATAAAACCTCAGAGAGTTAGCATCGACACTCATCTTTAATAATACAAGGTAAACATTCACCACAAACATTAAGCATAAAGTCTGCACAACACTGATATCAGATGGATCGCAGAAGGAGCTGCCTAAATTTTTTTACTATATTAGCTCGTGGACAAAACATTTACAACTTTAAATCCAGTGTATTGTATTATTGAACCAAATTGGATAGAATTATATGCATGCCAGACACAAGCCGAAGACTCACATAAACATACAGAGCTTTCAAAAACCTGAAGACAGAAACAAAAGAGCTGCAATTACGCAAGCAATCACAGTCTTAAAGCAGAAATTTGCAAAATCAACATAACAAAAAAAAATTTATATACCAGTTATCAATCTGCTCAAAAAAGCAGAAATTAGTATATCCATGTAAATTCAACTTTCCAAAAAGATGTGTGCATTTGACTTCTGAGGGCTGAAAGAGGTACTTCCACTGTTGAATATAAGTTGGATTTTTGCAAAAGACAACTTTCAGTAAATCAAGGGAAATATTAGCATTCTATGGCCATTAACTCTGAATTCCATTCTCGTGACAAATTCCATAAAGTACATACAGTGCTTAAGCTTCAAGCAAGATTCAAATCTGAAATAAGTTGTACCCATACTATACTTTTATAAGGTGCTAAATTACAAGCTATAACCTTGCATTTTCATCAAATCTAGCAGTAATGTTTTTTCCTTTTTGTCTATGTTGTTTTGTCATCTGCATTTGTATCTTTGTGTGGTCAATGATCAAAGCTTTCAAAGAACACCTCACAGTAAATACCAAAGGAAAATCAATGAATGTTACCAATGGAAAATATGCAAGATCAGCCATATGAACTTTGTATGCCAAGTATTTGGGAGATTAAGATGTGAGACTTCTTTTGTATGTTGATGATATCATTTCAATTGCCAAGTCCCCTCAAGGGTTACAAGAGCACTTATATATCGTTGAGGACTTTGCAACGAGGTGGAGTGCAAGTTAAACCCTAGCAAGATAGAGATCATGTTCTTTCCAACAAAATGAAAATAAAAACAGCTTAACTTCTATTCTGAAGGACTATTCTAAAAGAAGTAACAAAGAACAAATACCTTGGGATTGACTTCAACAACAAACTCAACTAGGAAATTTGCTAAAGGAAGAGAGCTGTGGGAGGTTGGACAGCACTTTGTGCTTTACGAAATAGAAGTACAAAGGCTAAGAAGGTCAACTTGGAAATCATGAGTCAAGATACTCCCTATTATGAAAAGTAATGACACAGAAAGATAATCAAGATATTCAATATTAACAAAGGAGTTTAAGTCTCCTTAAATAAGAGTTACAAATTATTTATTCGATAAGGATAGGATCGAAAACTAAGAAAGCATATGACAACTAAAAGAATAAAGAATATTCCTTAAGTCCATCTTAACAACTTATGAGACAATTAAAACTAAATATTACAATATTGTTTTAATTCAATTTTACCAAGCTTATCCAAAATTTGACAAACTTGTAAAGACTCAAAGACTTGGTAAGAATATTTGCGGTTTGGTCTTTGGTTGGAACATACTACATCATTGATCCACCTTCATCAAGTTATAGTATGAAATGACGATGAAGCTTCACATGTTTCTTACGCTTATGGAAGACTAGATTCTTGGACAAATTTAGCATCCCTTGATTGTCACAATACAAGGGTGAAGGCCATGCTTAAGACATGCATGTCTAAAAGCATTCTCCTAGCCATACTACCTCACATGTTTCTTCGACTGTTCCTACATATTCTGCTTATGTCGAGGAAAGAGCTGTTGCCTATTATTTCTTACTGGTCCATGTGATTTCCACTTGTACCAAGACTAAAAACATACCCAAAAGTGGACTTCCAATCATTAAAAAACCTGCCCGATCTAAACATACAAATCCAACCAGCCAAGGATAATTGCTTTTACTTTATAAAATGCCAAATTTGAGTGTCCCTTTCACATATCTTAGCATCTACTTTGCTGCAACCCAACATTATGCCTTACGTGCTATCATGAATCTAGAAATCTAACTCACATAATAGCGCACATCAGATATAGTTGTTGTAAGATAGATAAGGTTGCCCACTAGTTGCCTAAATGCTAACTCATTGATAACCTTTGAATCTATTTTGGTCAAAAGCTTGAACCCTTTCTCCATAGGTATAGACAAGATCTTGCAATCTTCCATTTTGGACGTGTCTAGCAAACCCCTAGCATTTGTAGACTGAGAAATTAAAATACCAATACCTATCTGCCGAAGCTCCACACCTAGACAATAATGTAGGAGGCTTAAGTTTGTAATGTCAAAAGCCTTGCTCAAATTCCATTTGATTTAATCAATCAAATGTGTCTTGCTAAATGTTATTATGATATCAGGCACATAAATGACTAGAAAGATGATGTCTTAGCCTATGCTTTTGACATAAAAGTCAGGATTTAAAGGACTTCTTTGAAACCCCTATTAATCCAAATACCTATCAAACTTTATGCACCAATGCCTACTTCAAGCCATAGAGAGCCTTTATTAATTGGCATACTTGATACTCCTTTCCTACGACCTGAAAGCTCTGAGGCTAAGTCAAATACACCACTTCCTCTAAGTTGCCATTAAGGAAGCCACTCTTAACATTCATTTGATGGACTTTCTAGCCAAATTGTGCTCCAATGGCCAAAACGAGATGTATGGTGCTCATCTTTGTTGTAGAAGCAAAGGTCTACTCATAATCAAATCCTTCTCCTAACTTTATTATGCCTACTCTTGCCTCTGGATGATCTACGTTCAATCATTTCATCATCTTGAACATCACCAATGAGTTTTTCCCAACACATAGGTCTCTGAAAAAACCCCTCTATCAAAATCAGCATGGTCGTCATGACTTGGGTTCTTTGTACTATATCATCTAGATGTTGATCCAAGTCCTCCTAAAGAAACTCTTCTAGCACAAGTAATTGTACCTATCTAGACTCCACATGTTCAAAATCATCATAGTGCCTCTCTTCACGTTTAGCTAATGGAAGTTGGACACCTAAATCTTTAGCCTTCAAAGGCTAATCCATAGAACATTTGATGTCAAAAGAGAGCTAAAAGGGCCCAACTTCTTCATCAATTACTACATCCCTATTGAATGTCAAATGATCAATCTTTCGGTAGGCTAAAAGCATGTCATTATACCCTATGTTCATCAACTATTGACTCTTGGAGTTGAGTTTGGTTCTCTTGGCATCTAGAATCTAGATGTGCACAATAGAACCAAAAACCTTTAGGTGGCTCACTCAAGGTTTCCTCCTAGACCATGCTACCCCAAGTGTCTTCTTCACAGCATGTGTCAAAGAGCTATTGAGAACATACACTGCAATGTAAACTGCCTATGCCCAAAACTTCTTGGGAACACTCTAGCTCTCCAACATGGATTAGGCCATCTCCATAATTGTATAGTTCCTCCTCTCAACTATGCCAATTTTTGAGGTTTACAGGGTAATGTACTTAGACATTTGATATCATGTTTAGTAGAGAAGCCAATGCATTCGTTGGAACAAAATTCCCCCCATTGTCATACGTAAGTGTTATGATTGCTTAAACTTTGAAATTCTTTAAACACGTCTGATTTTTCTTTTAGGAAAAACACCACATTTTCCTACTATAATCATCTACAAACAAAAGAAGTTATCGAGTACCAATGACTAATGTAGTATACATCAGTCCACATACATCTACACAAACCAACTAAATGACCCTCTATACTTTCCCAGCCTATCCTTCCAAAAATGGATTTTTGTGTTGCTTCCCTACTTGGCAAGCTCCTCAAACACCTTGTATCTTCTACTGGATCAAGTAAACCTTCAACCATATTCTCTCAAGCCAACTAAGAGACATAAGATAGGTTGATATGCCATTACATTGATGCCAAAGAAAATATAGAAGATAAACTCTTTGCAGCCAATGCATGCTCCAGAACCTCTCCAATATGAACAAGTCAATACAAACCATGATCTTCTATACCAAGTGTGATGGCTTTATTGGACCCCTTGTCTACAATATGGCATTTGTGTGCATTGAAGATGACATCCAAAATAGGAAACCGGTAAATAATCTAGCTCATTGAGAGAAGATTGAGCTCCATGGCAGCGGCTAAATAGCCGAAAATTTGCACTGCCTGGTAAGTCGTGCACTGATGTCATCGTGCAACCAACTGACAATACTGGGGATGACGTGACTACTTCTCTCCGTGCAAATGAGTCATGTCCAATAGTATTTTAGGAAAAAGTATTATGTTTTTTATTTAATTTGTTTTATGGTTTTTATTTTATGTTATTTAATAAGATAATTGTAAAACTTTAAAAACTAATTTATTTAAATGGTCATAAATTAGTTTTTATTTTCTGTTATATGTTTTTTTAATTTCATGTTATTTTATGAGATAATTTTAAAATTTTAAATTTTCAACTTTAAAAATTAATTTATTTAAATGATATTAATTTTTTTTATGTTAAGATAATTTTGAAGTTTAAAAATTTAATAAAAGATTTTTAAAAATTACTATTTTATTTTACATATTTATATATTTTTTTAAATATTTATACATATAATTAATTGATTGTTTAATATATGACTAGATTACTATTTTTTAATTCAACTTTATTGTTATATTTTTTCTATATCTTTTACTTGAAAAAAAACAACATTAGCACCCTGATGATGGATGGCCATTCTAAACGTTGATGAAATAATCAAATCGATAAGCATTATCAATAATTAACTATCCATTGTGGAAATATGATATCTTTGAAAAACCAACATATCAATATATCCAATTATAAGTATTTGAATCATGGTTATTTACAATTTTTAAAATAGTTTTAATTTAGTTTCTAATGCAACACATCTATTTGTCATTTTAATAACTAAGTCATTCATATATCTATTAGTACTTATGAATACATTTATAACTCTAATAAGCCTTAAATTATTATTATTATTCATTATTAGTAATTTATCCATAAGTATTTATGATATTAAACAATAGTTATTATTGACAATTTTAAAATAGTTTAACCTTAGTTTCAAATCCAACACATCTATTTGTCATTTTAATAACAAAGTCATTCATATATCAAACAACAACTTATCTAAGTTAGTTATTTATTAAACAACAATATAACTATATATAACATCACTTTCATTTTATAAAAATATTCCATATAATTTTAAATAAAATATTAATTTCATTTTATACATTTTAATTTTCACTAATATTAAATGCATTAAACATCAATTAATTATATATATAAACCTTAAAAAAATTAAATATAAACATGCAAACATAATGATATATTGACATCAAAATAGTAAAAAAATTCTAATAAAATTTTTTTTAAATTTTAAAATATACTTAAAAATGAAAATATGTAAAATAAAATAGTAAATTTATTTTTTTATTATCTTTTATTAAAATTTTAAACTAACATAAAAAAATCATTTAAATAAATTAATTTTTAAAGTTTAAAATTAAAAACTTTAAAATTATCTCATTAAAAAAATAGTAATTTTTATAATCTTTTATTAAATTTTTTAACTTCAAAATTATCTTAACATAAAAAGAAAAAAATTAATATCATTTAAATAAATTAATTTTTAAAGTTTAAAATTTAAAACTTTAAAATTATCTCATAAAATAACATGAAATTAAAAAAACATAAAACAAAAAATAAAAACTAATTTATCACCATTTAAATAAATTAGTTTTTAAAGTTTTAAAATTATCTCATTAAATAACATAAAATAAAAACCATAAAATAAATTAAATAAAAAACATAATAATTTTTCCTAAAATACTACTGTATCCTCTTAACCATACAGTTTGATTGGACGTGACTCATTTGCACACAGAGAAGCAATCACGTCATCCCCAGTACTGTCAGTTGGTTGCACGATGGCATCGGTGCACAACTTACCAGGTAGTGCAAATTTTCGGCTATTTAGCCGCTGCCGAGCTCCATTCCCAAGACATACTATACATTGAGCAAAATAATAATTCCCCTCCAAATTTTATCTAAACATTGCATTTGCCAACAACTATATACTCCTCAACACCACTGAAGATCACAAAATCTGAGAAAGTTGTATACTCGGTGAACTAATCCTTACTGTGTAAAATAAGGAAATGCTACATAATTAATGTACCATGCAGAATGTTGGGTGGATATTTTGCAAGTGACGATTTTTAAGGATCAATTGCAAAAAAGTGGTTCCAACCACAGTGTGTGAGACGTAGTCTCTCCTAATTATAAGAGAAGGCTCCCCCTTCTTATTGCTACTAGAATCGACAAAACACTTAAATACTTCTATTTACACTAAGCTAAATCAAGGTGGGGCATTCATCCTATTCTCTTATTTCAAAACAGATCACCATTACAATATGATTTTTAATCAATGGTGTATTTCACTTACAAAGTATTCGTTGGAGCAATAATCTTGATAAACAAAAGATTAGACATAAGAATAACCTTCAGCGTACCAGCAACTTTCAGTAACTTAGGAGTTCACAAAAGCTCAAAGTCCTTTAGTGACCCCTTATGAGATTATGAGAACAAGAATGAAACATGTGTGTAGCTCAAAGTATCCAACGCATATTTCACCTTGCATGCACAAAAGAAGAAAATGAAGCAACACAAACTCTGCAAGCTATTTCCTTGCTTGAGCATTCTATATTAATCTCAAGCTTTATAAGCAGTTCAAAGTCAACAAGACCAAATCTGAAACCAAATTATAACATTGAAAGAAATGTGCAACTCAAAGTCTGCAAGATTTGTTGGTCGCAACCGGTGCTGAGAGGGGAGGGGTGAATCAGCACCCACTAAAATTTGAAGACACTCTTAGATCTATTGACTATTGTTGCATGCAAATCAAATCCTATAAAAGAAATAATCAACACAAAAACACAGCAGCATAGAACACCATATATATTGCGTGGAAACCCAAAATGGGAGAAAACCATAGTGTGAGTAGCAACTCACAAGTTTTGCACTATTCTGAAGTGCGCCTTGTGAAAAGCCTTCCTTGTTAAGGGATTACAAATGCATTGTTAGGTGCAACCCGGTTAAGGGATTTAGAATAAGGCCCGTTAAAGCCTGCCTTGTCAGAGGACTTCAGAACATCTACTAGATGTCACCCGGTTAAGGGATTTGATACAAGGGACCTATTAATGTCCACCCAAATACTAGGATTTGACTATTGCAATTGTTGGAGAGCAATAGAGGGGTTGATCCTTTGTAATGGCTTTGCAGAGCCTAATAAGATCATTGTTTCATTCACTAAGAGTCATCACCGAGCACCACAGGTATGCTGTCTTCAGGGTATTGTGCTTCCTTGCACACTCTCCTCTTTTTCTACTTCTCTTCTCCTTTTCCCTTACAATAGCTTTGATCAACATACAATTTCACTCTTTCTTCTTGGCAAAATGAAGGCAAACGATTTACTTTGCTAACTGAAGAATAAATACACTTCCTGCAGAGCATGGGATAGTTGTATAGAAGGAGAAAGATATGCACGTCGCTCAAATTAAATTACGAAAGATCTTCCCACTCTTTGTTGTTGCGAATCTCCGTGAAGATCTCCTTATGATACCATCCAATTGTGTTTCAGTCATGAGAGGAAACATTAGATGCATGACACAAGCTTTCCCTTAATAGAAGATTTCTCATGAATCTGCCATTCAGTCGTGTTTCAGTCTTGTAAAGGAAACATCAAATGTGTGTCACATACTTTCCCTTAAAAGAAATTCCTCCATGATTTGTGCAATAAATCACAACAAATGAATCTCCTCAGTAGCCTTCAACTGTACCTTTCACCGGTCTTTTCCTTAACAGAAAATCCTGCATGATCCATGCAACAAATCTCAGTAGAAGAGTTTCTTCAATGTCCGTCAACTGTGTCTTTCACCGGTCTCAATGATATCTTAACAATCACTGTAGACCTGTTTACACCTTTCCTTATGCAGTGTTTTGGTCTTTGTCTTCACCAATCACTTCTCGGTTCTTTGTCTACATCAGTCATTGCTCCGGTCATTGTCTTCACCGGTCACTATCTTCACCGGTCACCAACTCATCACTATGTCACCGGTTTCCTAGCATTTGGACATTGTTAGCATAGACATCAATGACAACACCACTGATTATTACCGGTGGTCTCTTTACCGGTTGCATCCTTACCGGGAATGCCAACAAATATATTTTATCTACGATAAAGGAATCTCCTCAATATCCGTCAACTGTGCCTTTCACTGGTCTCAACAAATAGTAGACATACATCGGTCTCAATGATATCTTAACGATCACTATAGCCTGTTTGCACCTTTCCTTATGCAGTGTTCTAGTCTCTATCTTCACCAGTCACTTCTCTATTCTCTGTCTACATTGGTCACTGCTCCGGTCATTGTCTTCACCAGTCACTGTCTTCACCGGTCACCAACTCATCACTATGTCACCAATTTCCTAGCATTTGGACATTGTTAGCATACACATCAATGACAACACCAGTGATTATTATTGTCTCTTTACCGGTTGCATCCTTATCGGTAATGCCAACAAATATATTTTATCTACAGCCATAAGGAAGCCTGCGACATGAGAAACAACAGGTAAAATTTCATAGCAGATTTTAAATATCTTTGTTTCATCTTGATTGAACATCATAAAAATAATTGTACGAAATTTTAGAGGATCAAAGACAAAGGTATAAATGACCTGAAATGACTCATTCATAAGCTACACCAAATCCACTAGGAGTTCAGCAAATTAAAAGGAACTCTCAGCAGCTGCAAGATTCACCTTCAAGCCAAAGACCCCTTAGAACCATCTCTCCCTTCCAAGACTATGACATGGCAAGGATGAATGAATATTCATTTGGCTGGATAATTTCCCAATAACCCTGCTAGCAAAAAGCACACTGAAATTGGACTCTTTCCAATAGCTCTTGCAAAACTCCCTGACCTCTGAGCTCTCAGAGGATCCCTCTCCTCAGTCCCTTAGAACATGCAGCCTAAAATTATTAAAAAAACTCAATATGTAGTAAGCAATAGCTATTGGAAATTTCAAGAGGATGCAAGCTTTCGGCTGCAATTATTTTCCTTTCGGTTGAAATTTCAAGAGTAATCTTATGCATAAAATGATAAATGATGCTAGCAAAGAATATTTTATCATTTACTTACAAGAATTGTAATTCATATGCACAGTTTTTAACATTAAGGACAAGTGACAGAATACTGTTCTTTAACTCATTACGTCACAGTCCTGTGTTAAAATCTCCCTTGGTGAATAGGATCTTTCCCTTTTAACTCACCACACAGTATTTGATTAATTATATCAGAAATATTTATGTTAAACTTTTATAATATGATCATTCCTTACAGCATACACATTAATTTTTTCTTTAGCATTGTTTCGCCAAATAATACCTAGTTTTTTTTAAAGCATTGTTTTGCCAAACAGAACCCAGTACTTCCTTGTATAACCAATTGCAAAATCTAACTGCAAGCTCTTTAAGCAAGCTTATATAGTATATACACATGTCAAAGAGATCAAACCTGAGGTATTTGACCTTTTATTAGAGAATTATCTCAAAGATGTTTCATAAAATCTAACAATTGACCAAAAACTCACCTTTTCCAATGGTAATAAGCTTTCTTACTCCATGGGCATAACGCCTAATATGGGGCCGATGACCGTCAAGAGTGAACCTTGAAGTAAGACAGTACCAAAAGAAAAGGATGAGAATTATGCACCTAGAATTGTAGCATTAAAATCTAACATATGAACATAAAGAATATTCTTTTGAAGTTCAAATGTTAACAAAATTTACAAATGCAATTCTCAATCTTATTTCCACAATATAGGCATACTCGTCTTCATTATTCAATATTTTGTGGGCGTTAAACCTTCTCAAATCAGATGCGGCCTGCATACAAAATACCATTTCAGATCTTAACATCCCAGAAATGAACTCTTCTAATGGCTTCATAGAAGTATTAATGAAATTGATTCTATAAGAAATACAACCAAACCATACATATACAATATTGAAATCATTCAGCATCTATTCCTGCTATGATACAAACTCCTGAGACCTCAAACTAAACCAATATATAAGCAAAGTTACCACCCCAAAAAAGCATGAGAATTGGTGGGCACGTCAAGTCTGTCAGAATGTTCATTGTTATAAGCAAGTTCCCATATTACCATATTCTGCCCTTCAAAGCAATACCCTCCCGGTACCTAGATAAAAGGCCATGGAATAATGTTTAAATTAAGATGGATACAAGTAAACCTGATCTTGGTTAATCATGCCTTTCCAGTGCCTGCTGAGATAAACTCGGTTTATGTGCCGAATCTGATTTTAACAAACACAAAGCCAATGATTTTGATCATTGTGTGTTTGAAAGGCAGCCAGTCAAATGTTGTAACTAATACAGTCATACCTTGGTATATAATATCAACTAGAAGTTTAGAACCTTGCTGTTCATAATTTCACCAACAACAATAGACAGCATTGCTTTTTGAGAACTCTGTTTGCTTTACAAGGGGTTTGATCTCATCCTGTAAACCTATTCTCTAATTTTTACACCAGTTAAAAATATTTGTAATGATCGTGGCATTCCACATGCAATATTGGAGTACATGTATTGTTTCTTAACCCACTCTACTATAAAAATTGCATGCTTGTGATCCTATATTACACCATCCATTGGTCATTATTTCTACCATGTTAATGGTTTATCCCTGCTTACAATGCACGTATGGCATGTTGCAGAGGCTTACAATCCCAAACGGAGGCTGAAGAAGGGATGTAAGACATTCTTACTATAATCACATTGTCCACCATATGGACAGTTCATTGCCATATAATCATTATCATAAGAATTTTTCCACTGAACAAATACCTGCACCATTCTACTTCTGTTTGAAGTGCTGAAAAACTTACATAAACTATGAAATACTATCCAACAGAAATTAAATTAAAGGGATGGGAACTATTTGTAATAATATATGGTAATCATGATTCACAATGGAGTGATTACTACCATATCCTGCCCTTTGCAATATCTGTTTCTGTATTTAAATGATAAACATCCATTTAATCACACCCCTCAGCCCATTGGAAATCCAGCATTATATGCCTAGGGCAGTCATTCTTTCTGTAAGCTCTGAAAACAAAGTTTTAATTGTACTCATTTTGGTTGTCGTGTGAACTCATGAATATTGGCTGGAACATAAACAGAGGAACATAAGCCAAAGAATTGTATTAACTTTTACCTACAAACCAAAGCAGCAAGATTACACCAAGATTTCTAGATAATTGAGATTTCATACAGTTATTCTTATCAGACACTAAATCAATGTGATCATTTGCATAAAGAGATATGTAAATTTTATGCATCTTAGTAGCTGGTTGTCCAATTATCTGAGGATGAATGTACAGTAAGAAGTACAACATAAATTAGACTTTTATCTGTCCTAGTGGACCTGCTAATATAAAAAATCATAATGACCAGGATATTTGAGATTGAAAGTCTGCCTATATGCCCAACCATGCGTTTTCCTAAAACCTAGAAAAGAACGCATATTTCAACAGTTCACAAATCATTCTAATTGACAGAAATCATAAAAACAGTCTATCTCACTCATAATGTTAATCCATGCCTATTCCTTTTGCAAGCCTCTATGCATGCCAAGTAATATTATCTATATAATCCCAGGGTATAACAAATGTGTAATAATAAGAAATTACATTATTATTACAAATATTAGTCCTCTGTAGCATTTTAGCAGTCATCCTGGAGATGAACTGAATGGTCACAGATTGTTGATGAATTTGTACATTGCTTGTCATTTGAATGAACACAATTTTATGTTTGCATCTCCATTGTCATTTTGTTTCCATGGTCCATTTCTTATTCGTATCAAAGCACAAGCTATTTTTTCTCATTCTCCATTTTTGTTGCAATCCATACACCTAGGGTTTCTGGTCAAATTTTCCTTCATTCCATTTTGCTATGGCAAGTATTGCATTTGTTCGGCTTCATTTTTCTCTAAAGCATTGCAAATACAAGCATGCAATCCTTACCAATTTCTAGTGTAGACATCTATTCACCAATTTGAATCACAACTCCAACATTACCACTATCGCATGATAGCAAGTCAAATTTAAAATGATCTGAGGAAGGTCGGCAAGGGTTTGAATCTTTCCATGTTGTTCAATTTATTTCACTCTCTATCTCAGCTCAATCTATCAAACCTTTTCATGTGTCCTAGCATATTAACCTCACAATCCGCACTTTTGCTGTCTAGCCGAACAAATACCTACATCCTTGTTCACCATTGTCCAATATAACACGGGCTCTGAGAGACAAGGGGACGAAGCGGTGGCAGCATGGATTGCCAAGATGACAGGAAAAAGGGCTTCAATTTGGGGACGTCGGGGGACAGCAAAGGGGCGGTGTTGTATCTACTATATACTATACATATAGTACTTGAGCTGCTAGTTATGAAAAGATGTATAACAGATTAAGAAGTAAAATAGCAAAATCGTGAATGCCAAATTCTAAATACTTGAACATTGAACCAAAGAACAATGAGCATTGAATATCGAATTACTAATTACTATTAGAAATTAGAATACTAAATAAAATTGTCGAATTGGCAAATGGAAGATTTCTATTATATCAAAAGCATCATAAAGATGATTACAATGATGAGCATGATATCAAAACAAGTACAAAATGTCAAAATGTAGCGAAGGGAGGCCTCTAATCATCCCTCAAAGAAAACTCCTCCACTAGAACTCAATAAAGTGGGTATAAAAACATCAACTTGATTCGATCTGATTTCCCCATCAATTTCTTCTTTTGTTTTTAAATTTGAAAGCGGGGATCAAGGGGCAAGGCCCCTTGCAGGGTCTCAGGGCCTTTGGATTATTTGTTTTTAAAGCATTTTTCTCCCAAAATTGACACATTTGAACAAATTTTTAAAAAATGCAATTTTTTTTAATTTGACTTTTATGGTTGTCTACTGAAGAGGGACCCACAGACATCCCTGAGATAGTTGAGGGACATCCAAGCGTCCCCACGTCCATTCTGAGGACATTGTATCATCCCGAAAGCATAGTGGTGGTGGAAGGGTTGGGGGGACGCCCTATCCCCCTCCCCCTGTTCCGGGGACGTCCCAATCCTGAGAACGCGGGAGTCCAAGGGCTGGATGCGTGCCCATGTTACACTGCCACTATCTTCACATCCTATAATCCCACACTCAATCTAGTCGCATTTTGCAATCCTGTGATCAATCCATTACCATTTAGCATTTCCTACCTGCAACACGTGTTTGCCTACAAAACCACAGTCATGCTTTCAAGTATCTCATTTTTTTACAAAGTGTTCTCATGCTTTGATATCAACAAAAAGATGACGTTTTTCTTGGGTTGGAGGGATTTGTAAACAAAGGTATTGCAAGCAAGAGAGGAGCCAACACTAGAAGGTTGTTGATCTTGATGACAAAACTCATGGGTCAAAGACTTTCCCAAATTTTTCAATCAAATCACTATCAAGGTTGGCCTGTTGAATATCAAAATCCTTAGCATCAACAAAGACATCAGCAATCCACTTAGAATCTTGATCAATCTCATTAAAGTCAATTAGCTAATCTCCCCAATGGTACCTAATTGTTTTCATACATTTTATAGTTATGATTGCAAGTATTTCAAAACCCTAACCTTAAACTTTTATAGCTTTAGATAAAGGCTATGGCAATGAACATCAAGTCGTTCATTCATTGTTGTAAAAGGCAATTGTGTTTATTGGAATGTATATGTTCAAAAACACTCCAAACACACTTGCAAGCAAATGAACTATGTAGTTGGCTCAAAACATTCCTCACTATCCATCTAAGACTTTTTGCTTCTTGGCTAAACAAATTCCACTACAATACTAAAAAGCAAAAATTATTTTGAGATGATATCAAAAATTATTTTGAGATTATATCAAGTAAGATCTATTAATTCTTATTCATAAATTCTTGTTCCTTTTATAGGGTAGAAAAGATTTTCAATTTTTCTCCATGCACATGAATATGCATGTGTGACCCCAATATCATCATTTTTGCATGTGTGATCTTGAATTTGCGCCATTGGTTGTGGCAATGTCATTTCTTAGACCAAGAACTTCTAATACTCCACCCTGTGGGGCCATCCAATGATGTCCTCCTATTGAATACAATTGTTCTTTGAACTTTTTATTTTCTTCTCGTAAACCCACAAGGTCATCTTGATCTCTAACACAAACTTGTTGAGCCATTTTGGCTACATCGACCACGAGACCAGATGCTTGGAGACCAGTAAAATCACTTGAGTCTTGATCTTTTAAGAAAAAGCTGACCTGTAATGAGCCCTGCAAGTTCTAACTCTGCCAAGCCACTAATTTCACTATGAAAATGATATATATAATTGATTTTTGAAATAAATATGCAATTCCATTAATTTTTATTAAGTGTTGCCAGGCAAGATAATAACTTTGTATAAAATATAATAATCTGAAAAGAAACTGAGAATATAGAAGAGCTGCAATATATTATATTGATTATCGAATGTTTACAATACTTCTATCAAATCACATGCATACCCAGAATTGTCTGTATGCTAATTGTGGATATTATGGCCTTTATGGCATATAGATCAACCATCTTAAGGCAATAATAATAAATATATAGGAAATATTTATTAGTGTAAATCGATATAAATAATAATAATAAATATAGGTGAGATTTATTATTTATTGTTTATCGATATTAATTACATATATATATAAGTGGCAATTTAAGTAAATAATAAATAAAAGGTTATTTATTATTTCACTTGGGAGGGCCCAAGTCGGCCACTTTGGGTGGAGGAGTTTATCTCCTAAAAGCATCATATATATATATATATATGTTATCGATCCTAGAGGAGAGATCATCAAAAACATAACATGATTATCTCATCTCAAGGATCGAATTCCTTACATGCAAATTTGGCAAAGTGCTGGAGCGAATGAATTATGTGAATGCTGGAGTAGAATTTTGGATGAATTGTTGCAGCCCTAGAAGGGCGAATTTAGAGCACAATTCTGAGCGAATTAGAGCAGAATTCTAGGCGAATTGTTGCAGCCCTAGAAGGGCGAATTTAGAGCAGAATTCTGGGCAAATTGTTGCAGCCCAAGAAGGTCAAACTAGGGCAAATTGGAGCAGCCTTAAAAGAACAATATAAGGGCCGATCTTGCAGCTCTAGATCTGAGAATTATGACAGATCTAATAGAAGGCAAAATCAGGGCAGATTAGCGACATTGGATCAAACTTAAAAAAGCCCTAGGTGGGCAACATTACATATTCAAATCAGACCAATATTAAGGGGCAAGATTAAAGATCTCAAGGTTCAAATTTGAAGTCTCTAAGGACTGATTCAGAGCTATAATCCAGGTATTATCTCTCTTTGTTCCTTGTGATTTCTTATATATATTGTGCTTAGATTTGTTAGATTTCTATAGATTGATATATTCCTTGTTAGAATCTGAAATATACTAACATGGTATCAGAGCGAGGTTGAGTAAAAGATCCATTTCAAATTTAGGAATTCAGTCTAACTCTTTCAAATCTAAGAATGGCAAACTTGGGTTTGGCCGATATTTGATTTTTATGAGGGTTTCGATTCGTAATAACCTTGATTGTGAAGGTTGGCATCATCTTAAAATTAAGATTTGAAATTTGAACATGCAAATGGTTTTTGATGTTTTAATTGGTTGTGAAACCACCTCATGATTGGTTAAGGAAGATAAGAGGGATTAGATCTCAGGTTGTATCAATCCAATCTTATATATTTGGAAGAACCAAATCACTAAAATACTAACTAATCCTCCCTTAACTGATTGATTCAAGCTTACATTGAGAGGGAGTATAATCTTATGATAAAATCTAAGCTTCAGAAGGTGAAGTTAAGGAGTGGCATAAGACATTCATGGATAAATTATTTAAGTATACTATGAGATTCCATGGCAGGAACTATATACTGGATACATGGGTTGGAGAGACCTACCTAGGGATGGCATAAGAAGGGGTTTTCTTAATCATGGGCTCACTTGGTTTTGTAACTCTTTTCTCTTGCATTTTGGGTAGATCTTACTCCTTAAACATAGCTGGTTATTAACATGTTTCTGTTATATTATGAGAATATATCTTATTTATGTTTAAGCATAGCTGATTAACTGTCATTGGCATGACTAATAAGTTAACACATTTGTATGTATGAGGAGCATACTTTACAGCATACCTTGTGTATGTGTGAGTACACACTATAATTTGACATATGTTATATCTAATGCTGTTTTGGGAACATTCACAGCTGATTGTTAGTATAACTAAGTAACTGGTTTTACATTGATGCATACATTATATATTGCTGGATGAATGTATGATTGACATACATACCCTGACTACTAGCCGATTAACTACTACAGTAGTTTCATGTATGTTAAGGAAACATACTTCATATTATGGGAGCATATTTTATGGATATATGCACATGTTATATTTTGACTTTATGTATTCATGATAAAATACTTATGTACATGTGTGAATACATTTCCTTATAGTGGGACTACATTACATGTGATTCTATGTGTGAACACATTTTCTTTACATTGAACTTGATTCTTATGATTATAAGATCATATTGGTTACTCTTATACTTATGTGGATTCATGAGATGAGATTTTGATTATGAGATACATTTGGTTACATCTATGCATATGGCTAAGTATAATGTCCCCACTTTAGCAATTGACCAAGTGTGTGTGCGTTAGCCTTGTTCTACATGGTCCCAAGGGCTAACGAAGGGTTTAAGGGGATCCTAGAGTGTTTTGGCCTAGTCATTTCCAGTTTGGGCCAAAACGAAGTTGATTTACTCAGTTTCAAGCATACTTACTATTTTTAGTAAGTCAGCAGGACACAATGGAGGCCAGTTTTGGTGATTGGATTTGATACTCTTCGGTGAGAGCTTTCCGACGAGCTATCACTCGCATTATTCGGAGTCTGATTGCTAATACATTTTAATGCCTGAAGTTTTATTAAAGTAACATTTAATTTAATTGTAAAATATTAAAGTGTTACTTTAATATTTATTTTATGTGGATGTGTACCCAAGGGAGACATAAGGGGATATTTTAATATATGTTTTATATTGCACATCTTTTATCCCACATTGCCCATGAGAGTTGAGCCGACCCTTGGAAATAGAATAAAAGGAAGCATTTGTGGCTTCATTAGACAGGTTGAATATGAGAAGAAATTGGTGTGTGAGTTGTAGATCCATTCTTGGCATTTGAGGACGTTTATCCTCTCTTGTGACATTCTAGACGTCATTCCCTTGGGGTTTGGCCTTTGGAATCCATTGCTATCAGCTTCATTATCAGGCAGTTTAGTTGCATTTCCAGCTACAGGCAGCTTTGGTATTTTGCTCATATCTTCTTCACTACTTGTCCGACGCTTATGCCGCTTTGAGGGAATGATTTTATGAAGGTAGTGGAATGATTAAAGGACAAAGTACTGTAGCAGCACTGTTCATGCGGCACTATTCACGCGGCACTATTCACGTCACTGTAGCAGCAAGTTCGAAAGCATGGGCTGGAGTATTATGTCCATTGTCAATAATGCTGGAGTAATTAGTGAGTTGATAAATCTGCCATGTATTTGGTTTTATTAATTCTGAAAATAACATTTTATCGGCAGCAGTTCATTGTCCACTTTGCATATTATTGTAGTTTCTTTCTTGTTTATGTTGTATGATTCCAATTCCATGCACAAAACACAACAAACAAATAAACGTTTGATTTCCAGAGTTATAAGGGGTTTAAAACATTAAACAGAGAAATAAGAAGTTGAATGCAAACTGTTTGACATATTTCCTTTCAGCAATTGGTTTAGGTTTTTGGGGCATTCAGGGGTGCCCATTACAGTGGTATCAGAGCTATAAGTCCTGCCATCCTGTAGAGGTCTTATAGGGAATTTGGAACAGCCGGATAAAGGGAAAAGTGTTTGAAGGGAAAAGTGTTTGACGAAATGTCAAAACACTAAAATCATAAATTAAAAAAACAAGCTAAGCATTTATGTTTGAGCATGCGACAGGGGCCTTATAATCTCCGTAATACCAGAGTAAAACAAAATAGGATTTTGGACTTGCAGAGCGAACAGTCTAGTTCATCCGTACAGGTGGACATAGAATCCAGTCATACAGACACAGAAGAGATATTCTTTGATCAAGACAGCAATATGGGTGACCGAGATGACATGAATACAGGATTAGGCGGAGGCAGGAACACTGGTCCAAATCAGGGGGAGGTAATGTTCAGACAGTTACTGGATACATTAGAGCAGGGGCAGCGTATGCAGCAGGAGCAGAATAGGCAAATGGACATGATGTTGCAACTCATGGCTAGACAGATGGGTGTCAATATTAATCCAGGTGATGCCAACAACAGAAACAATAACAATGGGGACAATGATAATAATGGAGGCCAAAGCAACAACAATGGTCCTGAGAATAACATTAATGGTAATAATGGACACGGCAACAATGGGAATGAGGCTGATAACTTTAGACACGTTGCACGCCCAACTTGGACAGAGAGCTCGAGACCTCTTCTACCCACCTTCCCACCTAGAGATCCGGTTCAACCAGTAAATGAACCACAAATTACCGAGTTACCGAGTTACAGGATCAATTCAGGAGGGATTGGGAGGCTAGTGGACCGGAGTTTCAGGCGGATATTTCCCTCAAAGATTATATGGACTTGAGGATGAGACACATGCCTAGAGCAGGAGGGAGGAATCAAAACTTTGAGCTGAGAAAGAAAGTTGGAAAACTTTCTTTACCTTATTATGATGCTTCAGGGAAGATGACTGCACGAGCTTGGGTGCAGAAGGTAGATACATACTTGCAGCTAAATCCTATGCCTAAGGAGGAGGCTATCAAGTATGCGGCTATGCACTTGGATGGCGTTGCGCATGAATGGTGGCATCATGACATGGTGACTCTAGGGCATAATCAGATTACATCCTATGAGGAATTCACAAAAAGATTGATTGAGAGATTTGACACTAGGGATCCCGAGTTACATTTCAAGGAGCTAGCACAGTTAAAACAGTCAGGTTCTGTGGATGCTTACATAGCTGAGTTTCAGCGTTTGTCTGTACTTGTTACTGATATCTCTCCTAGGAGATTGGTGGTGTTATTTTGTGATGGGCTTGCTGATCCATTACGAGGTTGGGTGAAGGGACATGATCCACTCACCTTAGCTGAAGCAACTAAAAAGGCATGAGATTTAGCCCTTTGGTATACAAAGGAAAATACCATTCAACAGATTCTTCCTACCACAAGGACAAAGACAAAAAACCATTTCAAAAAGAGTATAACAAACCCAAAGAAGGATCAAAAGGACTAGACAGTGAAACCTTGAATGAACTTCGAAAGAAGAAACTGTGCTTCCAGTGTAGAGAGCCTTGGGACTTATCTCATAAATGCCCTCTCAAGGCTAAGGCAAATCAAATGGAGTATTTTTCAGCAGAAGAGTTAGAGTCAGAGGGGGAGGATCAGCACTCCGATTTAGATGAGGATAACACTATAGAGGAGAGCAGCATTCCTAAGGATGATAGATCGTTGGCACGCTTGACAGGGGCCCAAAAGGCAATCACATTTAAGGTCAGGGGTACTATCCAGGGGCAGAAAGTGATATCTCTCATTGACACTGGGGCTACACAACTTCATAGATGCACAGTTGGTAGCCAGGAGAGGGTTACAGACGGAGGAGAATGATGGGTTTAGAGTCATGGTGCCTAACGGTGACAAATTATTGTGCACTCGGAAGATATCTAATCTTCGCATTAGGTTTGGAGATGGCTATGAGTTGGAGGATGAGTTCTATGTTGTGGACATGGGAGATTATGATGTCATCCTCGGCATGACATGGATGGCTTTGCTAGTTGAGTTCACACTCAACCTAGCGAAATTGGAGATGAGATTCCAGCATGAGGGCAGAACTGTGGCACTTAGAGGACTTTCGAATGGAGGCTGCAGAGTAGTGTCCTTGAGGAGAATGCAGAGACTTTTTCGTCATGATGGCATAGAGTGGGCGGCAGAGTGCTACATTATGCCAGCTTCACCAACGCCACAGGTAAAGAGTCATCCACTAGATATCCAGAAGATACTTGATAGACACGCTAAAGTATTTGGTGATATTCCTCATGGGGTTCCTCCTGATAGGGGGATAGAGCATGTTATTGAGCTCGAGGAGGGAGCCAAACCAGTTATGATTACCCCTTATCGTCATCCTAAGAAACACAAGGATGAGATAGAGAAGGCAATTAAGGAGTTGTTGGAGATGGGGCACATTAGGCCTAGCAAAAGCCCATTTGCTTCAGCAATAGTACTAGTGAAGAAGAAGGATGGGATGATGCACATGTGCATCGATTACAGGGCATTGAATAAGAAAACGATTAAAAACAGGTATCCCATTCCTAGGATTGATGAACTGATTGATGAGTTGCATGGGGCATGCTTCGTCACCAAAATTGATTTGCGATCCGAATACCATCAGATCAGGATGAGAGCAGAGGACATTGAGAAAACAGCCTTCCGATGTCACTATGGCCACTTTGAGTTTATGGTTATGTCATTTGGACTAACCAATGCACCCGCTACATTTCAAAGTTGTATGAACCAGGTATTCAGGGAGCAGTTGAGGAGATTTGTCTTGATCTTCTTTGATGACATCTTGGTCTTCAGTAAGACCTAGGAGGAACATTCACAGCATTTGGAGGAGGTGTTATCTATCCTAGAGAGAGAGTCGTTGTATGCCAAGGAGTCTAAGTGTGAGTTTGGTATGACAGAATTACTATAACTTGGGCATATTATTAGTGCAGATGGAGTTCGAGTAGACCTTGAAAAGATTAGAGCTATAGTTGATTGGCCTACTCCTACGAACCTCACACAGCTTAAGGGGTTCTTTGGTCTTTGTGGATTTTACAGAAGGTTTGTTAAGGGTTTTTCACAGACGGCAACGCCTTTGACAGATCTCACCAAGAAGGGGGCCTTCATGTGGACAAGGGCAGCACAGAGGTGTTTTGAGCATTTCAAGCAGGTAATGTCTTCATGTTCAGTTCTAGCTCTACCGGATTTCATGAAGCCTTTTGAGCTTCATTGTGATGCATCGGGTGATGGGATTGGAGCAGTATTGATGCAGGAGAAGCATCCCATTGCATTCGAGAGTAGGAAGCTCCGGGGAGTTGAGAGGAGTTATTCTGTCTATGACCGAGAGATGTTGGCCATAATGCATGCATTGGCCAAATTCCGATCATATTTGGTAGGTGGGCGTTTTGTGATCAAGACTGATCACAACAGTATTAAATACTTCATGAGCCAGCGTGATCTTAATGACCGGCAACAGAAATGGGTTACTAAATTGCAGGCTTATGACTTTGACATAGAGTTTGTCAAAGGTAAGAAAAACATGGTGGCTGATGCCTTATCTCGGAGACCTCACTTATGTGCTCTGGCAGAATTTCAGGAGATTGGAAAGATCAAATTATAGCAGAGTATGTCGGAGATACTTGGGCTTCTGGATTGATTTCAGGTACCATACAGGATGATCGCTATGAGGTGATAGATGGATTGATCAGAGTTCAGGACAGGGTTTATTTGATTCCGTCATCACATTTGAGAGAGGCGATACTGAAGGCATTTCATGATGCACCCACAGCTGGGCATCCGAGGGTCTTCAAGACCTACAGGCAGATCCGAGAGCGGTTCTCATGGAGAGGGCTCAAGGATGATGTTCAGAGGTATGTCAGGGAGTGTGCGGTTTGTCAACAAAATAAGGGGGAGCACACATTTCCTGCAGGTTTATTACAGCCCTTGCCCATTCCTGATAGGAAATGGGAAAGTATTTCAATGGACTTCATCATTGGTTTACCACGAGTGTAGGAAAGGGATTGCATCTATGTGGTGGTAGACCGCTTGACGAAGTTCGCTCACTTCTTTGCTATTCTGTCCACTTACACAGCAGCACAGGTGGCAAATCTTTTCTTTAGAGAGATATTCAGGTTACATGGGCTGCCCAGATTCATTGTCAATGACCAGGATAGTAAGTTTATGAGTGTTTTTTGGCAGGAGTTGTTTAGGTTGTGTGGTACAGATCTTACACCTAGCACTAGTTATCATCCGCAGACAGATGGGCAAACAGAGATTGTGAATAAATGGGTGGAGGGATATTTGAGGAACTATGTAACTGCACAACAAAAGGCTTGGGTCAAATGGTTGCATATGGGAGAGTATTGTTATAACGCCACTTATCATATGTCCATCAGGATGACTCCTTTCATGGCACTCTATGGTTATGAAGCACCTAACTTCATGGATTTAGTTTTGGGAGACAGCAAAGTGCCCAAAGCCAAAAACTTATTGCAGGATAGTCAGGACATCCTGAAAGTGCTCAAGGAGAATATACAACAGGCCCAGAATCAACAGAAATTGTATGCTGATCAGCACCGAATAGAGCGCAGTTTCGAGGTAGGGGATATGGTTTACTTGAGGCTACAACCATATAGACAATCATCACTCAAGAAGAGCGGAGCTGAAAAGTTGAAGCCTAGATTTTATGGTCCCTACAGGGTGATTCGCAGAGTGGGCGAAGTCGCCTATGAGCTTGAGCTTCCAAAGGGTAGTCGGGTGCACAACGTGTTTCACGTGTCTAGGCTTAAGAAAGTCATTGGTCAGAGTGTAGTGCCTTCTGCAGATTTACCCCCTTTGGATGAGGAGGGGAAGCTTGTGTTAGTACCCGAGGCTATTCTGGACACCAAAGAGAGGAAGCTTAGAAACAGGATAGTGAAGGAGTATTTGGTCAAATGGAGAGACCTGTCGGAGGAGGATTCTACATGGGAGAGTGAGCAGGTTATTCAACAGGCTGGACTGAGATTGCTTGAGGACAAGCAATTTCAAGGGGGGCGGACTGTAATGTCCCCACTTTAGCAGTTGACCAAGTGTATGTGCGTTAGCCTTGTTCTACATGGTCCTGAGGGCTAACGAAGGGTTTAAGGGGATCCTAGAGTGTTTTGGCCTAGTCATTTCCAGTTTGGGCCAAAACGAAGTTGATTTACTCAATTTCAGGTATACTTACTATTTTTAGTAAGTCAGCAAGACACAATGGAGGCCAGTTTTGGTGATTGGATTTGATACTCTTCGGTGAGAGCTTTCCGACGAGCTATCACTCGCATTATTCGGAGTCCGATTGCTAATACATTTTAATGCCTAAAGTTTTATTAAAGTAACATTTAATTTAATTGTAAAATATTAAAGTGTTACTTTAATATTTATTTTATGTGGATGTGTACCCAAGGGAGACATAAGGGGATATTTTAATATATGTTTAATATTACACATCTTTTATCCCACATTGCCCATGAGAGTTGAGCCGACCCTTGGAAATAGAATAAAAGGAAGCGTTTGTGGCTTCATTAGACAGGTTGAATATGAGAAGAAATTGGTGTGAGTTGCAGGTCCATTCTTGGCATTTGAGGACGTTTATCCTCTCTTGTGACATTCTAGACGTCATTCCCTTGGGGTTTGGCCTTTGGAATCCATTGTTATTAGCTTCATTATTAGGCAGTTTAGTTGCATTTCCAGCTATAGGCAGATTTGGTATTTTGCTCATATCTTCTTCACTACTTGTCCGACGCTTATGCCGCTTTGAGGGAATGATTTTATGAAGGTAGTGGAATGATTGAAGGACAAAGTACTGTAGCAGCACTATTCACGCGGCACTATTCACGTCACTGTAGCAGCAAGTTCAAAAGCATGGGCTGGAGTATTGTGTCAATAATGCTGGAGTAATTAGTGAGTTGATAAATCTGCCATGTATTTGGTTTTATTAATTCTGAAAATAACATTTTATCGGCAGCAGTTCATTGTCCACTTTGCATATTATTGTAGTTTCTTTCTTGTTTATGTTGTATGATTCCAATTCCATGCACAAAACACAACAAACAAATAAACGTTTGATTTCCGGAGTTATAAGGGGTTTAAAACATTAAACGGAGAAATAAGAAGTTGAATGCAAACTGTTTGACATATTTCCTTTCAGCAATTGGTTTAGTTTTTTTGGGGCATTCAGGGGTGCCCATTACACTAAGTTGTTTCTTATGAATGGAATACTTGGAGAATATCATGGATTTGATATCTCTTGGATCGGGGATCCACACTTAAGTATATGGTGGACATCATGGACTTGATGTCTGGAGGCCATTGCTCCGAGCACTTGGTGAGTATCATAGACTTGATATTCGTTAGACCAATGCTCGAGGATATCATGGATTTGATATCTCGTGGATCAGGGATCCACATCTAAGTAATTGGTGGACATCATGGACTTGATGTCAATAGGCCATTACTCCGAGTACTTGGTGAAAATCATGGACTTGATATTCATTAGACCAATGCTCTTAACATCATGGACTTGATGTTGTTTTGATGTCATGGACTTGACATTTCTTGAGTCTTGGTGACTCGTGGAATTAGTTATCCACAAATTGGATGTTAAACATCATGGACTTGATGATACCATGAATATCATGGACTTGACATTCTATTGGCTGAGTCAAGAGGACTCGTGGATCTAAGTTATCCACAAATTGGATAGAAAACATCATGAATTTGATGATAACTTGTGTTTGGAAAGTATCATGGACTTGATACTACCTTGAATATCATGGACTTGATATTCAAAAGAGTCAAGGTGACTAGTGGATCTAGGAAATTCACAAATTGATTGGAAATATCTAATATCATGGACTTGATATCACTTATGGTTAATAAGCATAATGGACTTGATGTTATCATGAATATCATGGACTTGATATTCTTGGGTCGTGGAGACCAATGGATCTAGGAAATCCACATTTGGATGGTAAGCATCATATGATATGATTTCTCTCGTATAAATATGAGATGTATGGTTGAGGAATAATGAAGAACATTTGTGTTCTCATTATATCTTGTAGATAGAGATCTACTATCATAGATAACAGATCTATGGCATCCATTTTGGTTATGTTTTGTGATGAAGGATCTAAGAGTTGATCTCTGACTCAAGTCCAAGAGGGAGTATACATATTATGGCCTTTATGGCATATAGATCAACCATCTTAAGGCAATAATAATAATAAATATATAGGATATATTTATTAGTGTAAATTGATATAAATAATAATAATAAATATAGGTGATATTTATTATTTATTGTTTATCGATATTAATTACATATATATATAAGTGGCAATTTAAGTAAATAATAAATAAAAGGTTATTTATTATTTCACTTGGGAGGGCCCAAGTTGGCCACCTTGGGTGGAGGAGTTTATCTCCTAAAAGCATCATATATATACGTTATCGATCTTAGAGGAGAGATCATCAAAAACATAACATGATTCTCTCCTCTCAAGGATCAAATTCCTTACATGCAAATTTGGCAAAGTGCTGGAGCGAATGCATTATGTGAATGTTGGAGCAGAATTCTGGACGAATTGTTGCAGCCCTAGAAAGGCAAATTTAAAGCACAATTCTGGGCGAATTAGAGCAGAATTTTGGGCGAATTGTTGCAGCCCTAGAAGGCGAATTTAGAGCAGAATTTGCACGAATTGTTGCAACCCAAGAAGGTTGAACTAGGGCAAACTGGAGCAGCCCTAGAAGAACAATATAAGGGCCGATCTTGCAGCCCTAGATCTGAGAATTATGATAGATCTAATAGAAGGCAAAATCAGGGTAGATTAGCGACATTGGATCAGACTTAAAAGAGCCCTAGGTGGGCAACATTACATATTCAGATCAGACCAATATTAAAGGGCAAGATTGAAGATCTCAAGGTTCAGATTTGAAGTCTCTAAGGACTGATTCAGAGCTATAATCCGTGTATTGTCTCTCTTTGTTCCTTGTGATTTCTTACATATCCTGTGCTTAGATTTGTTAGATTTCTATAGATTGATATATTTCTTGTTAGAATCTGAAATATACTAACACTAATTGTATAGCATTCTGGAAATAAGAGTGCAACTACAGAATTCTGAAATTGACTTTCAAACTCAGCCTTCAAACCCTTATGTATTCTCTGAATTTCTTCACAAATTTTGCACAAGTAGAACTTCTAGATGAAGCTCTCAAAAAGAAAACCTTCAATTGATTTTTCCACAAACTTTGATAGATGGAATCAATGAGAGTTTTCGTTCCCAATGATCAAATGTGGCTGAAACCCTAGATGGTTCCTTCTCCAAGCAAGAACTCCAAAAAAGCGTAAGTCAAATATCATCAAGAATGAATCTATTTGCCACTTGAGACCTTTTAATAACCCCAATCTCTTTAAAAGCATTTAAATCCACTTTCGGATTTTTAATAAAAACTTTATATTATCTACTCAACTTGGGCGCTCACTTTTATGCAATTAATAATGTAATTTTATGTTTTAACTAGAATATTCTATTTTTAAAAAAATTAAATATTTTATTTTTAATTATTTTAAAAATTATTAAAAATAGAATATTTATTTAAATGATTATTTAAAATTAATTTAATTTCAAAAATGATCTATATACCATCTTTAAAAATTAAATTAATTAATATAAAAAATAGAACATTTATATATAGATAAAAATTCAAAAAAAATTGAAAAATTCAATATAATCATATATTTTAAAATAACTTTAAATATGTCTTTTTAAACTAAAAATATTTAACCCAATTATAATACAATATAAAATTAAATTAAAATATTAAAAATACAAAATATTGTTAATAATATTAAAAATGTTTTCAGCTTAAGATAAACACATCAACAAACTTATCATTGGCAAACTCAAAATAAAATGAAAAAGTTCAAATGAATCAAAAAACTTCCGGAAAAAACTAACTCCCTATGTAATTATAGAAACACATGGAAATAAGACTTTGCTTGGAGATAACTTTCATCCAGAAGGCTAATGTCAAGAAGAGTTCAGGTAAATAAGTTTCTCATTAGTCATGCAGCTAATTAATATCATTTTTGAAGTGAAGTTTAATGCAGGCAGAACGTTTCATTCTTGAGCATTGTTATTTGTGTGGTGGCATCTTCTTTAGTTTCACTTATAATTACTTTCAGGTTTCACTTTGAAGTTTGACAAGTTCTATTAAAAGTTAAATGTCAATAAGGATTAAAAGTTTGTATCTACTACTAATTCACCCCCACTCTCTCAATAGTAGAATTGTGTTCTACATTATGAAGGTAATAAAATATTATCTATATAATCCTAGGATATCTGTAATAATAATATTTAATGTTATTATTACAAATATTAGTCTTTTGTATAATCTGAACTCTGAAGAGACATTGTGGAGATGAACTAAACAGTCATCTTAAAGATGAACCAAATGGTCACAGATTGTAGATAAATTCATGCATTGCATCTAATTTGAATGAGAACAATTTTGGTTGGCAAATCAATTTTCATTTCATTTTTCTCATTACAAACCCACCAGGCACTGATATAGCAGTAAGTCTGCACCTATTGCAAAAACTAACAAGGTGCAATATCAAGTGGGCTTGCCCTATGTCAATGCAGTTATTAAAAGTGTAAAATGGAGCTTTGGACCCATTGAGTGCTGAAAAGGGATCAGCCTATCCAAAATAAAACATAAATTAACATTCTCCAATAGATGGCAGTCTATTAAAATCCTGGAAGAAGAGAACCTTGATTCTGAAGCTTTGCACTGCAGCATGATGGTATGCAAATGAAAATTATGATGTTGATAAAGTTAAGTATAAGATGTGTGCAATTATTACAAATAAGCTTATGGACTGAAAGGTCATGACTCAAGACTAGAGAACCTGAAGGATAATAACAGTGACCTGATCAGAGTAAATACACCAACTACTGAGGGGGCTGATTATGAATTGACATTCACATCATCTTAATTTCCTGAGAATACATTTTAAGATGATTAATTTATTAACTAACTCGACTTCATCACAGCTTCAAAGTTTCTTGACATTGTGACACTTGTTTAAAACTATGAAGAGATGAATGGGAAACACTAGATTTCATAAACCAAAGATTGATGTAATCAACAACATTTCCTTCACTTATAACAACAAGAACATGAGAAATGTGTAAAATGCATACAAGACCATCGAAAGAAAAGCATGACAATAAAAAAAGCATCAGTGGCCAGGCAGCAGCAAAACATGTTAATTACCTCTTCCTTAGCATGCTCAAAAGCTTCCATCCATGTTTTTATTTCTCCTGCCGTGCGACATGCAATCTTTGCACACAAGATGAATTGCCTCAAAATCAGATATTTTAGTGTTTTCATTGTGCACAAAAAGTATTAATAGAATCACCATTATGAAATGTAAACGTTGCCTAAGCAGGCAACAAGTATCAATGTGGATTTCAAGAACTAATACAAGCATACTAAAGTGACTGCAGGAATCCTATAAACATATATCCTGTTCTGTAGTGATCAGCAATTCCAAATCAACATTAACATGGCAAAACTTTTTCAGTGCCATCTAATCAAAAAACTCAGTGTACACAAAGATGTGGTTGATGTTAATTTATCAATGCTTTATCCAATCAGTATGATAGGATGAAACATATAAAATGCATTTAATTTTTAAAAAACTACCCTTAGCAGATGATGGTGTTTCAAAATACTCACTTCACCCTTCTTGCTGTCATCCAGGCGGCTGTATATTCTCAATGAGTAAAAATCCTAGACAGAAAGCACTTAGTCAAATCTGAAGGCATACAAAATTAGACATACAAATAAGCTAATATGACCTCCACTGAAAGACACTTCCCAAATTCCAATATAGACTCGTTGGAAATGGAACAAATGTCAAATTTTCTATCCCTACTAAAATTGAAAATAAGACCTTGTTAATTAATTTGATTACTTAACTGTAGTTTTTCAAAAGTAATGATTCAACAGTCTAAATCTGCATAATGGCATACCCCGTGATTCACTTTCCTGAGACCCATATCTTCCAGCATCATATACTGACTAGCAACTCCTCTCCGTATGGGTTGCTGCTAACATAAAACAGAAGCTTACAAGTAAATAAAAACCAAAAAAATGAATCAAACTTAGCATGAAATAGCAACTCAAACTGCACTACATGCAGGGAAAAAGAGATACCTGATATTTCAATGAGAAAACACAAGGATAGATGGAACAAACAATTATACATGCTCCAGAATACGAAATATTAAATTTACAAAACATAAGCATTTGAGTCGAGTTCCTTAAAAAAATAGTCCCATGAAGACATTATGGTATGGGGATGGGGATAGGGATTGAGATAGTGACACAATTCTAAATCAAGGTACAAGAATATCAATATATAAATAGGATGTTTATTATAAATAAGCATAGATGCCAAAAGGCATGTTCTTAGAATGTGGTCCTCACCCTTATACTGGAGTTTCCGAATATCTGTTCTTAATAAACAAATATGGCATGATTGCACTCTGTTAAATATTATAACTCAATAACATATGAAGTTCATAATATAGAAAGTCATACAATAGAAACATTAATATTCATATCTGTAAATACATTAAAATGCTGGGAATGAGACCTATGGTGTTTGCACAATTTAAATGGTTCTGTGGAAAACCTTTCATGCATTCAGAAATTTCAACAGCACAGTACTTGACCCAGTGAGAAATTCTTGTGTGCAGAAAGTACAACAAATCTTATAATGTAGATTTAAAGGTTTAAACAAATCCACATTATCAATTCACAGTTTTGAATTATACGTTCAAAATTTATTATCTGGAGCAACCTCTATAGACAACTGAAATAATGATGAGTTAACAAATCAGTCAGCTTAGTGATTCAACATCTGCTCAATTCACTGTCAACAATCCTTGTTGGCTTCTCAGAAAGCATTTAGTGTAGGCACCCCTGTTACTGTTATTGTGGGGAATTGGGGATTGTACTTTTTGACTCTTATTGGCCTACCTTTCATATGTTGTCACTCATAAAATTGAAGCAGATCCTTTAGGAAGTAATACACGAAAACAGCAGAGTCACGAGGTTGCCTCTAAAACTCATATTAGACACTTCATTAATGTGGAAAAAATAGAAATGGAATGGCAATGATTTGTGCTGGATAAGACAAGGCCCACTAGAAATGAAGAAGGCAAATGCCATGAGCTAATTAAAAAAATATGGAATAAATCTTAGTATTTCCTTCCTGCTAAAAGTATGTTAACCACAACTGCCTGCATTAGATGAGGAGACATGTTAGCCAATCAGTCTTGGAGAGCCAATTGGACTATGTGTTAAAGTATTGTTCGTTCGTGTTTAATAAACGACGAGACAATCATGATATGCATATAAATATAGATATATTTATATATATATATACTATATAATATAATTGAAAAGTAAGTATATATTAATATGCACGTGTGAACTTATATATATATATATATATATATATTATACAAAGTATGAATAAACTATTGGTTAAGATATGTTAACTAATAGTTATGTAATGAAGTGACATGACCATAAGTATATACGGTCATGTCTATTCATTACATGACTATTCAATATATACATATACCCTATTGTTATTGTAGAATCAATCAATAACGAAGGCAATTGTATTCTACAATCACAACGGCAATATCAAGCAATAGTAAGCATTCAGATTCTTTCTATATACGATCCTTGTTTTTTCAACATGGTATCAGAGCCTCTATAGAAATGAATCAAAAAAATAGAAACAGTGAAAGAGGAAACCAAAATAAGACATAGACAGAAAGATTTGATATACAGTCAGCGTAGGCAGTATTCCATTTAAACACTGGTACAAAAGCTACGTGGCAGATAATATTGAGAAATATAGGAGGACCTTAGTAACGGTGATTACAATTTATGAATGAAGTTAGAAAACATCAAGGGAAGAATTACCAACATCAATATACGATGGTAATCAATCAAGAGGAAGCGATTCAGTGTTGGATATGCTGAGTTAGCAAATATATATATATATATATAAGGAAATCAAAATATGGAGAATTGTATGGCCAAAGTCCAATCAGCAACAAGGCACGGGAAGCATTTCACTCAGCATTTACGGAGCATCAGATAGAGAGAGGGTAATAAAAAAAATATAGAGATAATATATTAGATGTATTCCACGAAGACTTAATACTGATAATCAAAATCAAAATCGTTGGAGATTATCTCAACTACCAATATACCATCAAACTTAGCTTTTATACAGAAAATAAGCCTTGGAACGAAGAGAGCACTGGAGAAGTAACATTCAGAATCCTGTAAACAATATATATATACAAAGAGGAGATCTTACATCTCAACATATAGAGTACCACAAGTTTGAGTAAGCTAGAATGGTCTTAGACAGTGCAAGATAATTGCCAATTTGTATATGTTTAGAATAATCGCTTAAAAACTCATCAATACCAGTGACAAGTGACCAACGTAGGAAATTCAGTAAGGAGTTACACAACGATACATCGAACCAACTTACAAGAAATTTCTCTTAAAGCCAATAAAATCTAATAAGAATCTATTCTCCTTGTAAGTGGCCACGACAAAATATTGACATCGAGGACTTCAAATTTGAGGAAAGACAAAGGATGTTTGCAGATTAAGAAAATTGAAGTATTTGCAATACTAAAGGAAAGAACACAAGTTCATATCAGTTTTCATTAATTCAAGGCAATAATACAATCTGGATAAAACTCACCGATACGAATCTCAGTGATAGTTCAATCCAGCCTATAGATCTTTACAGGAGAACATTGGACTTATTCTTCGCACGCTGCTAGAAATATCAAACGTGTTCATTACATATACAGTCGGGATCATATCTTTTACGGGCATCTATGTATGGCTGGTTCTTTGTTGAAGACTCTCTAGCATGGAGACAGACATAGGAATCGTCATTTAAAGTTAAGACAGACATAATCTCATTCGGTAATCTTTGAGCCGCGTAGACCAATCAATGATACCATAAGCTTCTTGAAGTATATAATATCTCCATTAGTACACATGAATTTGGCTTACTTCTGCCAAGTAACTATTATCGTATATGGTGATTCAAAGGATAAAGCAGTAACAGATCTAAAATCTGTAAAATACAATAGACTATTAGAAGGATAACTATGATGATGACAGACCAGAACATTGTTGATACTGATTGATGAGAGTAGCCTACCCATCATTGAAACACGATATTAAATAAATCAATAAGTGGGGAGGATAGTAGTGTGAATCACCAAAAATATTGTGATACAAATCAGGTCCAATATTATGGAAGAGTATAAATGGCACCGAATATGGAAGAGAAGAGGAACACATAAATTATGCCGCTTTCCAAACATCACAGAATTAATACTAACAAGAAGCCCTATATGTTCAACAAACAGGAGATTTGGAAAGATTATATAAAATAGATAATAGGGAAGACCCTATAAATAAATCTGAAGGATTCACTCAAGAAACAAAGTCTATAATAGGAAAGTATATGATCCAAACATTTGATTAAGGGAAAACTTCATAACAGAGCTACATAATTATAATAATTTGGCTAGGAAAATTTGTAAATTTGAGAATAATAATGGATAGGAAGATCTCAGACAATGTAGAGATTACGAAAGACCTTACAATACCATCTCAATTCCTAAAACAATATTTTGTTATTGGTGGGGAGAAAATTACTTAGACAAAAGCACTTCGATGAAGAAGGTTGCAATTGCTAATGAAGACAACATTGATGCCAAGTATTCGTTAATGTATGAAGTCAACATCTAATCGATATTTATCATAATGAGATAGTGCTATTACATTTGCTATGATCCTAAAACCTTAACATGTGTTTTGTAAAGAAGAAAATTAACATAAAGATCAGAATGAAATCGATATGTTATGAAGAAGGACAATGAGTACAAGTATCGTATTAATGGGCTCACCTTACGAAAGGAAATACTTGAAAATATTTGAAATTTAAGATAAGTATTCCATGCTTTATTAATGCATATGAATTTTCAATTTATAATTCATTAAATAATAAATCTCATATGCTTCTATCATTTGTATTCTTGTACGAGATAGTTTATCTTTATAAACTATTTGTAATCTATCTCTAACATACTTTCAGGATAAAAGCATATGAAATTCAGATTCAGAGAAAGTCTGACATTTTCAAGAGGTCAAGAAGTTGATTAACTTGAGCTTCAGAGGGAGCATATGATTCAGTTAACTTGTGACAATCTAAATCGTATTGATTGAGAGGGAGTTCACTATTGAAGGTAAAACAATTATGAGATTATAGTAGTGGAAACTAGTGGACAGAATCACAGATGAGATTCACATGGATAGAATCTCTGCTTGAAGTAATTCATACATCTCGAGACTACAGTTCATTAAGATGAACATCATACTAGAGGTCCTTATTATCTTCCCTCAAGTCCAAGAGGGAGTGTTAATGTTATGGCCTTGAAAAAGATCAAAATGCATCCTATGCTAATCCGCAGCCTTATGGAAACCCAGTATGAGATATCGATTCTCTCAGGAAGAAAAGTATGAAGTCACATCCTGTAGTGACATTGAGCTGAGTATATAAAAAGGGTATGCCTCCATGACAGAAGAAGAAAAAGGATATGCATCAGTGGATATGCGAGGATCTTGATTCAGAGGGAGTAGACCATGTTTTGTTGGCTCTCTAGTGATCGAGAAACTGTAGCAGAGAATTATGATGAATTACCATGTGAGAAGGCTATGCTTCCATGTCAGAGGGAGAAGCTAGAAGATCAAACTAAGATGGCATCACAGGATCGCGGTCATATTAATTCAGAGGAAGTATAGCATGTGAAGATGGTTTCTCACCAAGCCCCTTGCTAGGAAGAAGATTGTGTACTTCAGATAACCTTGGTATGTTGAGAACTAAAGCCTTAAATAAGTTCTCAGAATCAGTGATCCATCATTTTGTATCTTAATATGATTCTTGTCTGTGATAGACAAGTCTAAGGTGGAAGCCTTGGTTTTAACTCTCTGAGGAGAGTCAAGATGGATATCATATGTGTGACTTTATAGGTCCACTCATCCTGTGTTCATATTTAGAAGATGATGATTTTCTGAACATGAATACTTGTACTTAACATGAAAGGTGACGATCTTTCATGTGTGTTGGGTTACTATTTCAAGGTGACGATCTTGACAATAGTTAACCAGGCTTCAAGATCGACTCCCGAAAGGGTTTGTCCCGGATAGGACCGGACATCTTGTTGCTTATGTTATTACTTGGTGTGTAATAATTGTTAAGATCGACTCCCGAAAGGGTTTGTCCCGGATAGGACCGGACATCTTAACGCTGAGATTATTACTGTGTAATAACTTGTCAAGATCGACTCCCGAAAGGGTCTGTCCCGGATGTGCCGGATATCTTGATGTCTATCATGATCAACTCCTGAAAGGGTCTGTCCCGGATGTGCTGGATATCATGATATGAAAAGATTCTACAAATTCTATTAAACTCTCTCTCAAGAGGGAGTGTTAAAGTATTGTTCGTTCGTGTTTAATAAACGACGAGACAATCATGATATGCATATAAATATAGATATATTTATATATATATATATACTATATAATATAATTGAAAAGTAAGTATATATTAATATGCACATGTGTGAACTTATATATATATATATATATATATATATATATATATATATATATATATATATATATATTGAATAAACTATTGGTTAAGATATGTTAACTAATAGTTATGTAATGAAGTGACATGACCATAAGTATATACGGTCATGTCTATTCATTACATGACTATTCAATATATACATATACCCTATTGTTATTGTAGAATCAATCAATAACGAAGGCAATTGTATTCTACAATCACAACGGCAATATCAAGCAATAGTAAGCATTCAGATTCTTTCTATATACGATCCTTGTTTTTCAACACTATGTCAGTAGAAATATTGTCTTGATGGCTTAACCTGTCTCACATGGACAATTCCACAGGTATCCTGATGATTTGAAAGATCCAACAAAAAAGCATTGCGCCCAACCTTCAAGAACTTTGCAAGACCCATTCTTGATCAGTTTCAGCTTGTGGTGTTGTTTGTTGTGAAACCTTTACTTATCCAAATGAAACCAAACACAATCACCAATAATGAGGAATTTGATGATAATCAAGGAGAGCATTCAGGTTGAAATGAGTCTGTTAGAGAATGTCCTGAAGTTTAGAATGAAGCTTGCCCAAATTTGTGCTAAGGAAGAAGCTGTCTCCTGCTTCTGCTAGTGGGAAATATCTACTATTGGAAGAGTAACCAAAATCTCATTAGACACCAAAGGATTTTCAAATAATTGACTTTGACTTGTGACAAGGCCTCAAGATTAACCATGAGATGTACTCCCTTCTCAAGTATCACACCTCTGGCGAATTTGGGAAATGATTTGAAGCTCAAATGTTTGTTGCAAGGTAACAAGAGCAAGAGCAAGCACCAGAGTATAGAAAGTAACTTCAACAAATTGTTGACTTGGTTGTGATAGCTCATAAAAATATTATCTGATTTAGCTTCCTTGATAATACCAAGAGTTAAAAAATTATGTGAGGGACACCACTATCTTTGATAGTTGCTGGAGACCTGTGGGAGTGCCATTGTGAAGCCAAATTGTGATTTTCTTTGCAGTTCCCACAGAATTGTTGTTTTGATGAATCTTGTTGAAAGAATCATTATTTGTACAAAATTGAGGGTGGAGTTAAGCTAATTTATTTGACTTGCCTAAGAAATTTCCATTCCATTTAGGCTAGCTGGGAATCTATCTATGGTTTTACCTGATCAGGTTGGAAATGATTAAAGGTGCATACTTCAGGATGAGTGGCAGGCAGAGGGCATCACCTACTTTTTGGCTCCTGAACTGATTAATGATTCATTAAATTGCAAGGGGAGTTTCAGCAAAAAAAAAATAGCCAAGTAATTTTTCTTCTTGTCTTCCAGCCAGTGGCAAGCATTGTATCTAGGGATAGGATCACTTGGCAGTGTGATGGTATTTCTCTCTTCTGGTACAATGGCCCAGAGTACATATCTGACTCTTTATGCATTGTTCCCTTGAGAGAAGCATACTTTCCTGCTCTATCCATAATAGTGTAGTTTCTGTTTAAAATTTGAATCAGTTATCTGATATATGTCCTGTTCTTAATTTCAGATTTTGTACAGGATGATTCTGTGTAAGTGCATATCCATTTCCTTCTCCTTGTTCCAAATAGCCACCGAGCAGGTCAATATGATATTCTATCTCTCTGGAATATGACAGTAAGAAGCATTTTAGCCCAATATTAAAGGCTATATGTGTTATTTTAATATTTACATACATGTACCAATGGCATCAAATATCATGTCTTTTCTTCTTGTAGCAGTACAGTGTTAATAGACTCTCCAGAAGATTTTCCAAGGGTATAACTGCACAAAAACATGCTTCAGGATTAATACAAATGTTTTCCTGATTGCCATTATGACAAAAATTAGCATATTTCTTCATCATGTGCAACCCATGAGACTATTTTTTGATTCTGAGGCAATTCTCCTGAGAATCATGTACTCTGATTTTTCTAAATTAACGATTCATTTTTTTTTCCATTCAATATAAATCTACAGTTATCGATTTCCATTGCTGATGCATGTGATATCTAAGGCTTAAATGCATGAAGAAACCCACATGGAATCCGCATTCAGTCCACCACTATTAAACAGTTCAAAGGTTGGTTAACATTATTTCTTGATGAGTATAGTATCCAGTGATTCTCTTCATTTTAACCTTTGTTTTTTTATAGTTGAGCATGTTTCAAGAGGCAAAGTGAATTGATTGCCATGAGCCTATGATAATGACATGGATTCAGGCCCATACTGGGTATGTTCGCTGTGTTAACACAACTGCTATCATACATGTTACAGACGATACCTGGAGGAGGCTGGGTACAAGTCCTGGACAATATTTAGTGAATGGAAACACAATGGTTGTAGCTTCCAAGCTGGAACGTGCTTTAAGTTCGATGCATGCAAGGCTAGGGTGAATTTGGGGTGAAAGCCCCCTTAGACATGGTTTCTAAGCTGCAAGATCATCTAAGGTTAATGGCTACAAATTGAGGGAACTATGGTGAAATAGAAACCCCTCCATCATGGCTAGAAGCCAAAGACTGATTAAGTTTGATGAGTGCAGTTCCAAGTGCACACAGCCCTCAGGAGACTACAAATACAGAGGTGATATCATCTTCAAATAGGGAAAGAAAATATATGAACAAGAGAAGAAACATGAACCCAAGTTTCCTGGTGACCATAGATAATAAAAAAATTGATAGAATATGAAATGTTGAATTTTGGCTGAAAGGAACCTTTCAGTAGTTGTTAAGCAAATGACATGAAGTTGATGGGGTATTACAATTGCATTGAAAAAGCCACATGAATGTAAGCCGATTCACAGATTACACCCTTCAATTTCAGTGAGCATTGAAAAGTCCACCGTGCACATGAAACAGGAGAAAATGCTAAACATGAATTAAAATTTCATATGGAAGATAGGCCCGTCAGTTAACTGAGGACCACCAATTACTAAGGCCTTTTTATCAATCTAGATAATTTAGCCTCTACATTAAAAACATTAAGTGACATCTAGATGAGAGACCCGTAATATCAGTTTAAAAAAGGAAATGAGAAGAGTGATTTCAGAAGACAAAAGAAATAAGCATTAATATAGGTCTGGCCAGATAGCTTTTAGCAAAGACAGAACCAAACCACAAAGCAAGTCTAAGGTTCAAACCCCACCAAGGCTAGCTCTCTTGCACTCAGGTGGGCCACCATTTATTGAGGTCAGCATACATGATAGTAGATGATTTGTGTAACCATATGGGCAACCCTTCATTTATTTGAGGGCTACTAATTGCCAGATCCCTTTAACAATATAATTTATGCTCTACACAAGCAACATCAAGAGGATCTAGAAGATAGGCCTAAAAAATTAAGGAAATGATTGTGATTCGAGAAAATTATAAAACTATATATTAAAAAAATGTAAAACAAGATCAGACCAGCTAGCGAAGTGGCGGAGATAGATCCAATCACAATGATGGTCTAATGTTCGCGCACCGCCCAGGTTAGGTCTACTGCATTCAGGCAGGCACCCAGGAATTGAGATCATAATTGGAACTGAGCGAGATGGTTCTCTGGTCGACTCTCTCTTATTAAATATGGAGTCTCCGAGAATTGTCTTTAACTCGCAAAAAATTACCACGGGAGAGATCGCTAGATTGCTTGCCCGTTCAAATTAATGCCTATAAAATAAAGAATACAACGACGACCGCAGAGGATTGGCTTTAACTAGAAAAAAAATCTCAAGGGATTGATTGTTAGATTGTTTATCTATTTAAAAAGAAGTCTGTTAAAAGAAGGAATACAACTACAAACCGACGCTTAAAATTATTTTTAAAAAGTTTGTAAAAAGAAGAAATTCAACTAGGAGGAAATATTCAGTATATTATGGAGTTCCTTGGCTTATAGCAGACCCTGGTTTCACCGGTTGCAGGAGATAATGCATGGTATTTTTGTAGAATCTTCTGTGTCAAACTGCATAAATTTTTACCAAGAAAATTCAACAAACATGCAACACTGAAAGTACGAATCTCAAAACTCAAATGCACATTAGTTATTCTGATTGGAAGCACGGTAGATCCGATTCAATAATAACGCATATAATGGTCCACATGTGATTGCAGTTAAACAAAAAGATAAACCATAATTTGAGGAAAAAAAATGTAAAGGAAGAAAGTAGACTGACCTGTCCCTGATGATCATTAGGATTGCGCTTGTACATTTCCACATACTTTCCCTTTATCAGCAAATAACGAAGACGGCAGAACTGATGCCCAAAACTATTTGTACCCAGATGATAAATCCACCCACCATAGTGCTTCTCCAGCTCCCCTGAGCCACTGTCCGAATTTTCATTGTCCGATATCTCTCTTCCGTTCATTTCAACACGATTACTCCTATCTCGACAATATCTCTATATAAATAGCTTACATTCAACAGAACAACAAGATTGAATCAGCTTACAATGTAGATTAATTAATGGATGACAAACTTTTATAACCCCATTTATCTTGTATCCTTCTTACATTCACTTTTAATACAAATACACATCTTCTTCAGAGAAATCCCATAAAAAATAGCTAAAAAATCAGCAGCAGAGCACGATTAGATCGGACTGTACAAAAGTCAAAATAGGATGAAAAAATTATTCTTCCCAGTATCCTTATATAACACACCAGAATTTAGCAGAAAAGGAAATTAAAAATATGCTGAACTCTCCCCCATCATAAAAGTTCGAAGGATGTAAAATTAAGTAAACACCCAGGTGGTAAATACTATTCCAATTAACGCCATCCAAACGGGAGGCACAGTCTAAACAGCATATAAATTGTAGAAAAGTTGCTTAAATTGGAAATCTTCAAATTCTACTGGAAAAAATTATATCCAGGGTAAAAGAGAATAATTACCTAATCTTGAAGCTTTTATTATGTAGTACATGCCAGGGCAGGTACTACTAGGAATTGATAATACTTATATTATTATAATAAAAAGGACTTTTTATATAATTTTTATAATTTTAGAAACTATGCACATAGTCATGATGAGACTTTTTATTATTTTGTATAGTAAACTTACATTTTGTATGGGATAATCTATTAAAATATACTTATTATTAAACATATTTTTTAAGATTTAGTTTTTCACATGATTAAAAACTTAGAGATCCCAATTTGTTCAAATTTTGAAATTATCTCTCAACTAACCTTGTCAATAATAGTTTTTCTTAAACATTTTATTTATGGTTTCTCAAATAATTATGTAAAATTAAAGAAGATTACAAATATTTACCATTAATAAGAGTTAAAATATATATATATATATATATATATTAGTAAAGAAGAACTTATTTTAAGTATTTAAATATCAATTTCATTTGTAGAGATATAATTATAGTTCAAGCTGTGTAATTATAAAAAAAATTAAATTGAAACAATATTATTTTATTTTAATTATTATTTGAAGATTTTAAATTCTTTTACAAAATTTAAGCAGCTCTTGCAACCTTGTTAAAATTTGGAAAGATGATATTAATAATCTATTTCTTAAATTTTTTTATTTTATTTTTAAAAATATAATTTAATTTTTTTAATTAGTGTATTAGAATTTTAATATTTATTTTAAATGCTAATTTATAATTGATTGATAAGCTTTATATTGTGGAGTTCACTTTCCAACATATTTTAGTCATGGAAAACTCTTTTCAATAAAGATTAATGATCTAAAAAAATTAAAATATATATTTAAATATTATTAATAAAAGGAAATGCACATTTAAGAAAAAATTACATTATTATTATATAAGAATGTCTTTGGATATTATTTTTTATTAGGATATTTTATTTTTATGTTAAAAATAAAATAAAAAATATTTTAAAAAAGAAGAATTAAATTTTTCTAATTATTATTCTTCTTTTTTATGAGGATTATTTTTTATTGAGTTTAAAATTTATTTTATTATTTATATATTTTTATCAAATTATAAATAATAATAATAATAAATATTAAAATGTTATTTGATTATAAATTAATATATTAATATTTAAAAATTATTATCAAAAACTATATTTTTTATATAAAAAACTATCTTTTTACTTTTAAAAAATAAGATGGAAAAAGCAAAGGAGGCACACTTTGTCACAAATTTGCGGTGTGTGATCCTCATCAAGCATAAAAATGTATTATAAAAACTATGCACATTCTAGAGCCTCGCAAATATCATCATTGAATGCCCCCAGCCTTATCAAAATTTATGTATAGAATCAAAACATATATAGATTTAAATTCTACCTAAAATTTCTTATTTGCTTATCCCTTGAACCTACTCTAGGTGTAAGTGCTAGTTTTAGTTTTTTTTTAATATTTTTGTGACATAAATTTTTTGACAATAAATGTGACCCATTATAAAGAATCAAAACCATTTCTTAGAAGATTGCTTAACCATAAACAATTGGGTTCCTTGGAGGCAAAATTACTCTTAACAATTCAATGCTTTCTTGGGAATCATCGAAAATGGCTCAATAAATAGCTCGTGATTCTTTGATTCTCAAAGTCAATTTTGATAAAGGTTATGATCGTATAAGATGGTCATTTTATCCTTAAAATGTTTCAATAGTTACAATATAGTTATGGTTTGTGTGCTCGTATTCAAATGTTGTTCATGGATGCCAATGCGAGATGAATTGTCAATGGATCCCTCTCCTCAATTCCCTTCGCAAAAATCAATCCTCGAAGGCTATCCTCTTGCCTCATTCCTTTGTAGTCGATGCCCTTGGTTATCTCGTACATCATGCCTAATCAAACAACCTAATTCACAACATCTCTCAACTAGGTAATTTTGTTGCTCTAAACTTTCACTTCCCTAATGATAGCATGATCTTCATCCAAAATATTGTCAATGATATCAATAATCAATTTGATATCCTTGACCTTTTTTGTGTAGTTTTGGGCTCTCAATTAGCTATGCACAAAATTGAATTTTAGATGGCTCATTGCAGCCCTCTTCCACCTTGGATCCTGAAAGAATGGATAGAAATGAAACACAGAATCGTAAGTAGATTACCTCGGCATTCCTTTTAGAATTGGAGTTTCATTGAAAGATATGTGGAGATGGTTCTTAAACAACTTCAAATCAAAATTGTTATCATGGAAAAATTGCATCTTGTTTATGGTTGGGTGTATATAGATGTGGCTAAGAAAATCCTCTTAGCCAATCAAGCATATATTTATTTTTCTTTATTTGCCTCTAAAACTTGTTACAATCAGCTAACACAACTTATATTGTAACATCTCAAACCAAACTACCAAATAATAATAGAAAATAGTGAAAGTTTCATAGGAAATATTTTTTATTTTAACCAACATTAACAAAAATAAACTACTTTCCTTTTCACGTGAATGTGATAACCGTCAAGTTCGTTTAACTAACTACAAGTAAAATTTAATACAATATATTCTTTTAACTACCTTCACATAAAAATGAGTTAAACAAATAATTATTGTTTAATCTGTAAGAAAGAACTTACATCTAACTGACTCGCAAGCAAAAAAAAAAAAGAGAGATCAAGACCTTGTCCCAAGCGCATCCATTCGCAGTGTACCATGATATAAGGGATCGTGACAACTTTGGGGAGGAGAACAACCAAGAAGTCCAGAAATGATAATCAAGAATTGAAAAATAAATTTAAAATCGAAATGAGTATCCAAAAGATGCCCTTTTCCAAAAGAGATCGACTGACTGAGAGATGTTTTGATTTCGCTCGGACATGAGGAAGGATGCACCCTCTAAGGACCTGTTGATGAGGTAGACTACAAATTTGTGTTTGGACAGAAAAAGATGTATCAAGGACAATCACACAATCGAGAACCTTTTCTAAGGAACTTGTTGAAGCACTGGACTAGAGGAACAAAGAGTCTAGATCACTTTTTTGCAAGACGACTGACCAAGGATGAGGGTATGGCCAAATATATACAACAGTATGTGCAAAGCTTAGGAAATTGGGATAGGAGATAATACACAACTAATTAACATGAGGCTTGGGAATGGGATAGTTAGTAACAAATTTAACGTGGTGTGTGATAATGGAACACCTAGGGAATATGGGTTTGGGATAGGGAATTTTCAGTGGGGTTTGGCGGATGGGTGGATGAGAGTGGATGGGAATGAAATTTTGATAGATAATGGTACGGTCCACTACGTGTGACACCTATTGCCAAGTTTTCACCACACATACTTGTCCAAGGTTTCTGATTGCCAAGTTTTCACCATTTGACGATTATTTCTCATTGCATTTTTCTTTGCTTTTTTTAATTTTTTATTTCCTTTTTTTATTTTTTATACTTTATTTTTTGTATTATTACAATGCATTTTTGCCAGATTTTCACCATGATAATTATTATTATTATTGAATTTTCTCAAATAAGTAGGGTACATTGTATAACTCAAGCATAGAATTTCTTGAGGTGAATGATATTGATGAGATCATTTAAAGGTTCTCCTTCTAGTGTAGAAAATTGATATGCCCCTGAGCCAAAACATGTTGTGACAATATAGGGACCCAACCAAGTAGGTTCAAATTTGCCTTTCTTCTCTCAATCTACTTGTAACTTCTAATTTTATTTCAAGACTATGTCCCCCACTTGAAACTATCATGGGAAGATCTTCTTGTTGTAGCTTCTATTAAGCCTGTACTGGTACACAACCAAGTGATCATATGCTTGTTGTCTTTTCTCATCTAACAGATCTAGTTGTGTGAGGTGTGCTACGGGGTAGTCTTCATCAATGACCAAGGTTTTTAGTGACACACACAATGATGGCAATTCAACCTCAATTGGCAAGATAGCTTCTACACCATATACAAGGTATGGGGTGGTGTCTGTGGGAGTGTCATAGGCCCAAAGGGCAAGGTTGATTTGGAGATGTCAGTCATGACTAGAATTATTGACAACCGTTTGAAGATTTTTAGGATGGTTTTATTGGTTTCCTCAGCTTGACCATTTGCTTGGAGAAAATATGGACTAGAGAAGCGATGGTTTATATGGAATTGGTCACATAGATCCTTCGTATGTTGGTTCTTAAATGGTATTTTGTGATCTATGAATATAGTGGAGGGGATGTCGAAGTGGAAGATGATGTGGTAGAGGATGAATTTGGAAATTTGGACACCTGTAGAGAGAGAGAGGGATTGCTTCATGCCATTTTATAAAGTATTCAGTAGTAGTAATGATCTACATGTGCCCATCTGAGGAAAGGGGGGTTAGCTTACTAATGAGGTCGAAGCCCCAACATGAGAAGGGCCATGGAGGTGCAATGGGATGTAGATCATGTGTAGCAGCACGATTCAAGTTCACATGTTATTGACATGGTAGACGTTTCTTCATAAAATCACATGTGTCATGTTCCATTATGGTTCGATAATATCTTGCTCTGAGAAATTTCTTCGCTAAGACCATGTCACTTGTGTGGGGATCGCAAATTCCAACATGAACCTCATGTAAAGCTTAGGCGGCCTTGTTTGAGTCTAAACACCTAGAGAGGATGTTGTGATAACCTTGTCGATATAGGGTGTTGACTACAAGAGTGTAATGGGAAGCTTTGTGAATAAGGTTCTAGCTTTGGGTGTTTGCAAGGTGGGGGGATATGATACCATTTTTTAGATAAGAGGGGATTTCATGGTAACATGTGGACTGAGGACCAACCAAGACATGCACCATTTCATAATCGGCATTCTCATAAGTTGGTGTGTGGATTTGCTCAACCAAGAATTCATATTGCATTGTATCCTAGGGGATTTCTAGAAGGGATTAGATGGTGGCCATTACATATGCTACTTTGTTCTACAATTTGGGAACTTGTGTGATTTGTAGGATCAAAAATTGTTCTTTCATTTTGTCTACCAACTCATTTAGGACTATTTTATGATGATTTGTGAGTCACCAAATACCTATAGCTTTGTGATGTTCCATTGATTTTTTATCTTTTAAACCTAAGATGAGTGCTTCATACTCCGCCATGTTATTGGTGCAAGGAAATCCCAATTTGAATGACTTTGGAATATAGTCTCCTTGAGGGGTGACGAAGAGGATTCCTGCTCCTGACCCATGAGTTGTGTACGATCCATCAAAATAAAGCTTCTAAGTGGGTTGTTCTTCAATATGCATAGGTGTTCATCTAGAAATTCCATGACTAAGGGATATGCATCCACCAGTATTGCCTCTACCAACTGATCCATAATGACTTGTCCTTTGATTACATTTTTGTCCACATACTAAATATTGAACTCACTAAGGAGTATTACCCATTTAGCCATGTAACCTATAAGCATTGTGTGAGAAAGTAGATATTTGACATTATCTATTTTGGAAATGAGTTTCAGGATGTGACTGAGCATATAGTGACAAAGTTTTTGAGTGGAAAAAACAAATGCTAGTATATCTTTCTCCATTGGTGTGTAATTTAGCTCATTTCCAACAAGTGTATGATTAATGCAGTATATAGCTCTTTCTTTTCCATTATTGTCGAGTTGAGCCAAGAGTGTCCCCAGTGTTATAGTGGTTCTCAATATGTACAAAATGAGAGGCTCCCTTGGAGTAGGTGGTACGAGGATGGGTTGATTCACCAAATATTCTTTGATTCTTTTGAAAATTCTTTGACATAAGAGATCTCATTTAATATAGGTGTCTTTTCACAATAGATGGGTGAATGATTGACATTTATCAGCAAGCTGTGAGATGAATCGATGAATGGACTGTAGCTTTCCTCGTAGGCTGGGAAACTGCTTGAGCGGTCTTGGTGGAGGAATTTCCATTATGGCCTTTTCTTTGGATCAATTTCTATGCCTCTCCTTGATACTATGAGTCCCAATATTTCTCCAGATGTGACCCCAAATACATATTTATTTAGGTTGAGTTTCAATCTATGGTGATGGAGGTGATCAAATACACATTCTAGCACATTGAGGTGATCTAACCTTGTCTTTTATTTAGCCAAGATATCATCCACATAGTCTTCAAGGATCTTGTGAATCATGTAATGGAATATGATAGTCGTGGCTGGTTGATATGTGGCCCATGCGTTCTTCAAACCAAAATGCATAATGTTATAGAAGAAGGTACCCCATGGGGTTGTGAATGCTATCTTATGTTGATATTCTTATGTAATGTGTATCTAGTTATAGCCAGAGAAACCATCCATGAGTGACATCATCTCATGTCCGACTGTGAGGTCAACGATGATATCAATGTTTAGCAAGGGAAAGTTGTCCTTAAGACATGCCTTTTTGAGATCTCATTATTCTCTGCATATTTAGATTTTCCCTGATTGTTTGGAAACTAGAACCATGTTGGAAATCAATTCTGAATAGTCAATGGCATGTATGATCTTATCTTGTAGGAGTTTTTCCAATTCTTTTTTGACTAGTAAGGCCACCTTAGCTTGCATTTTCTAAATCTTTTTCTTGACTAGCTTGGCATTTAGGTCTATTGCAAGATGATGTACTACTAGGTTGGGGTCCAACCCAGGCATGTGATCATAAGACCATGAAAATTTGATTGTATCTTCCTAGAGAAGTGCAGTGAAAGTTGTTTCTTCGACCTCTGATAATGATGCTGCAATGTACATGATTCTTGGACATTCCTTTGTTCCCAAATTGACAGGCTTGGTTTCTTTGATAAGAATAGATGATTGTTTTAGCATATAATCATGAATAAGAAGAAGAGGTGAGTCTTCATAATCTAGTGCCTCATAGAGGTTTTCACCAAAAGAATCTTGTTTTTCATTTTTATTTTCATTTTTGCGGCTAAAGACTTCCTCTTCCACAAAGTATTCCTTAGGGTCCAACTTGTAGACATGTACGGAGTCATGCCCGCAATCTTGTTCTTGTTTTATTGCTCCCATGAATCTTAGGACTACATCTTTGCTTTAGAACTCATCGATATGTGCAATGCTTAGTTGATCCCAGTGTGTGAGTTTGGGGTGAATGAGTGGAAGGTCAATGAGGTTTATGGAGAATTGGTGAAGGAAGGAATTGTCTAGGAAGGTTTCATCTTCGAATATATCATCTTAGGATCCCTTAACTTCCTCTTCAAGGATGTCTTCAACGTCAATGATTTCAGCCAGTTTATTATGATAGGTGTAGCTAGTTTCGTTGGTGCGCCCATTTGTGTCTAGGTCAAATCTAAGTCCTTGATTCCTTTTTTGAAGTGAGGGTTAGAGTGGAGTCTTCATGCCACTTTTTTCATGACCTAAACTACCTCCTTGGTAGTTCCATTGTTTAGTAGTCAGTCACTGAGATTTGGGGTATTTCTCTTTAAAGTAACCAAAGAGTTTGTCATCGAGAGGTAGAGCATCTCGGTATAACCATTTTTTGATGTTGGGCCTCATTTCTTGGTTGTTTAGAATGTCTTTGGAGAATAATGTGGAAGAACCTATTTGTTTAGGTTGTGGCTCTTTCTGTTCTAATGGACATTGATGGGATGGACGTCCCTAAGTGTGTGGGTCCAATGGTAGGCTTACAATTGCAAAATCATCTCATGATAAGCTATATTCTCCACAATCCCTGTTGTTGATCTTGATGGTGGAGAGGGTGGATGCGAAAATGGTTTATGGATATGAGTGGGTTCTAGAGGAATTGGCAACAAAAGTACCAATGTCAATTATTGGGCAATGTGTGGAATGTGGGAATGAAGCCTCTAACGCATGACAACATGCAAAAGGTTGAGGGTTGGCATGAATGGTGATCTCAGTGCCATTATGTGGGAACTTGATGCACTAGTGGAATGTGGAGGGAACGACTTGCATGGAATGGATCGAAGGGCAGCCAAGGGTAATGTTGTATGGAAGATCAATATCAACAACATGGCATAAAGTATCTTGTACTATTAGTCCCAACTTGATGGGTAGAGAGATGGTACCTTTGGAGGTAAGTTCTATGTTTTCAAAAACCTTGATGGTGATGACCTCTATTGAAATATAGTAAGAGATGTTAAGTAAACTAATCATATTAGTTAAGAGATGTTAAGTAAACTATTCATATTAGTTAGTAATTAACAGACATCATGAAGATTCATGATCCTCCAAGTTGCTAACCCTTTGTATAATATATATGCTTGATTGGAATGAGGAATCAATCAATCACAAAGGCCATTGCATTCCTTAGTCTATCAACAAGAGAAAATTATTCACTTATCTATTCATCCTATATTCCTAACATGGTATCAGAGCCAAGTTCCTTCTATAAAGCCTAACAGCTTGAAGGTAGGCCATCCGATAAGCAATGGGTATCATCGGAGATATGAGATCGACATCAATCATGAACCTCTCATCCAACGAGCAGTTCGGAAGGGAATCAACCTTAGGTAGACAGTCAAGTAAATTCATATGGAAATACAATTGAATATGTTTGCATTATGAGGAACATAGAATTTCAATATATGAGAATGAAAGACTTTTTATCGGACAGATGGATGAGGGTCTAAATCTAATATCAGAAGCATATATCAGACCCACTTAGTCATGGGATTGGAAAATTACTAAATGCCAATACATACAGATGTGATTTGACATCTCCAATTGCTTTGCATTTTTTGTTTAGTGTTTGAATAGATAATCGCATATGTTCATTATCAAGCAAAGTCTAAATCAGAAGTCATATCTCTGACTTGTAATCGATTGGAATATCAACACAATACCATGAAGACATTGTTTATACAGAACTAGATAAGATAATCATAGAGTATTGAAATTCACCATTATTAATCTATTGAACGAGGGGAATATTAGAGTTATCTTTGTTAGTAACTCGTTGAAAATAAATATGAACAACGTCTGTAGTTATCAGACAAGATAGAAGTCGACAATTATAATCAAGATACTATATCAAATAGAGGATGATCATGAAATAGGAAAAAGATATAAAAAACACTTTCATTACGGTCATGGAAAAAAAAAGAGGAATGAACGTCCATGGAAGCAATAGCCATAGGCGGCAATGAAGGAATTGACAGCGAAATACATATTAAAGAATAATCGAACATTATGTACGGGGGAGTGGTAGCAAATTAAGTTTGAGATCATTAAGCAATTGGAAAATGGTTATTTGAAGAATATGAGACTTCCTGAAGCTATCGGGGACTTCTCATCGAACCATTGCCAAGAGTAATAAATGATTACTATGGACAAATAATATCTAGCCACCGTTGTTTTGAGAAGATTATCAACAATGGTCAATAATGGCAATTTTATGAATGACGACAACAAACTAATCAATTACGAAAATGTCTCCAATACAAGTCTAACTTAACACATCATTCAATTAATTACACTAATCTATATCATTGGTCACAGAGGTAATTGAGAAGGATCAACAATTGGTGAATATCCATGCAATGACTAGACGTAATAACAGTCGACGTGGCAAAAACATAATTAGTTATCAATGTTAATTAAGACAAATGGTTGCTATTTAATATAATCTATAACAGTTGTGATTATTAGTAGAAGCAATAACAAGAAAGGTAAGGTATTAGCACTGAGAAAAGAAAGGTGTTTAAGGGACGTGTCTTTTGACATCGTATCTTATCACATTCATCAATGAGTATAAGAAGGGGGCTCTTCTCTCTTACGAGGGGGGGAAGGAACATAAAATATTTTAGAGTCTAGTTAGATATAATCTGTGAAAGTCTTTAAATATCAGGCCCTACTCACATCTAGAAACACATAATTAGTCTTTTGGCTTATTCAGATCAGACTATTCAACGTATTCTAATGATTCATAAATTAAGATCCACTAATCATAGTCATAAAGGACCATATCTATTTAGTCAAATAGAGCATTCAGCGGTGAATAGAAAAGAAAAAAATAATAGTCCGGTCAGCATAAATATAATCTGGTCAACAGTTAAAGGGGACCATCCAATCAACAATGAAGGGAACATGAAGACATGCGATGGAAGTAACTAAAGTTGTATGTATCGATATAGTGCATAGCCAATGAATATTCTATGAATTTCATCATTAATAACAGTTTTTGGAGCTACGTATTAGATGAAGATGCATATATTAGTATGGAGAACATTTCTATCTATCACTGAGAGGAATTGCAATTTGAATAATTAATATGTCGATCACAAAAGAATGATTAAGGCATATAAGGAATAGAACAATATCGACTAAGCACCTTGATAAGTATCGATGGAAAGAAAGATTATCGATACAAATGGGATGAATTAACTAATCAATGGTTTAATGATAAGCTGAAGAAATCAGTAAAGCAGTAGGGAATCTCTTAATTATATCAATTTAAATATGTCGATGATTAGTAGCAACACAAGTATAATCAATGTTGTTATGCCTCAAGTTGACAGCTAATAGAATTTGTGGAGTGTGATTATAACAAATGTGCACATGTCGATGTATTGTGAAGAGGCACGAATTAGATATGATTATGTAGCTATTGTGTTAAGGGTTCTAACTGACAACCCTTGAGCACTGGATTTTAAATTCCTAAAATGTCAACATCTCCTGTAGTTTCAAACCTGTAATCTTGTCAGTTACTATTTTCATAGTAGTTTTTTCATAATGATTTGATATGCTTCGATGGCCATTGACACGATGTTCAAGATGACTGTCCCTTAGTTCTGAGATGTGATTAGTAAAGAAGAAAATTAACATTCGGATCAAAATGAAACCAATATTTTATGAAGAAAAATGATGGGTACGAGTATCATATTAATGGACTCACCTTACGAAAGGAAATACTTGAAAATATTTAAAGTTTCAGAATGAAAGCATATGAAATCTAGATTCAGAGGGAGTCTGACATCTTCAAAAAGGTCGAGAAGTTAGCAAAATTTAGCCTCTAAGGAAACAGATGATTCAGTCAACTTGGACAAACTCGATCATATTGAGAGGGAGTTCACTATTGAAGGTAAAATAATTCAGAGATTATAGTAGTGGGAACTAGTGGATAGAGTCGCCCATGACATGCATGTGGATAGAATCCCTGATTAAGGAATTCCATACATCTTGAGACTACAACTCATTGAGATAAACATCATATTAGAGGTCTTTATTATCTTCCCTCAAGTCCAAGAGGGAGTGTTAATGTTGTGGCCTTGGAAAAGATCAAAATGCATCTTATGCTAGCCGATGTAACCTAGTGACTATTCAGATTATTCGTATTGGTTCTCTTAGGAAGGAAGGTATGAAGTGACATCCTGCAGTAACACTAAGTTGAGTATATAAACAAGGTATGCCTTCATGATAGAGGGAGAAGTTAAAGGATCTGCATAAATGGACATTTGAGATTGTGATTCAGAGGGAGTAGACAATGTTTTGTTGGTTCTCTATTAATCAAGAAATTATAGTATAAAATTATGATTATTTCCATGTGAGAAGGCTATAGGTCAGAGGGAGAAGCTAGAAGATCAAATTAAGTTGGCACCCCATGATCTTGGTCATACAAATTCAGAGGGAGTGTACCATGTCAAGATGGCGTATACTTTGTAAGCTCAGAATTCAGTGGAGAACCAATGACCGATATTCTTAACAAACACCTTGCTAGAAAGAAGATTGTGTACTTTCAACTAACCTTGGTATGTTGAGGAGTGACGCCTTAGCTAAAAAGAAGGTTTCAACTTCAGTGATCCATAATTTTGTATCTTAAATGATTCTTGTCTTTGATAGACAAGTCTAAGGTGGAAGTCTTGGTTTCCACTCTCTAGGATGAGCCATGGTGGATATACCCTCTGAGAAGAGTCAAGGTGACTTTATGGGTCCATTCATTTTATGTTCATAGAAGATGACAATCTTCTGTGTAAATAATTGGGGTTACTATATCAAGGTGACAATCTTGACAATAGTTAACCAAGCTTCAAGATTGACACCCGAACAGGGTTGTCCTGGACTGTGCCGAATATCTTGATGCTTATGTTATTACTGGATTGTGTAATAACTACTATATCATGACAGACACCCTAACATGGTTATCCTGGATTGTGTCAGATATCATGATATTGGCAATAGTTAACCAAGTGTCAAGAATGGCTTTATCAAAGTAAATGATCCAGATTGCGTCGGATATCTTGAACACTATGTTATTATTTGTTGTGTAATAACCATATCATGGCTAGACAACATTAAGTTGTTGGTTTCAAATTGTCATGATGTGTTTCGAACTGTATTATGTTCATGGCTAGACAACATTAAGTTGTTGGTTTCAAATTGTCATGATGTGTTCCGGACTGTATTATGTTCATGGCTAGACAACATTTTGTTGGTTTCAAATTGTCATGATGTGTTATGGATTGTATTATGTTCATGGCTAGACAACATTAGGTTGTTGGTTTCAAATTGTCATCATGTGTTCCGGATTGTATCAAATATTATGTTCATGGCTAGACAACATTGAGTTGTTGGTTTTAAATTGTCATGACTAAGAGTTTGACTTAATCTTATTTTACTAAGAGGAAGTGTTGAAATATAGTAAGAGATGTTAAGTAAACTAATCATATCAGTTAAGAGATGTTAAGTAAACTAATCATATTAGTTAGTAATTAATGGACATCATGAAGAGTCATGATCCTCCAAGTTGCTAACCCTTTGTATAATATATATGCTTGATTGGAATGAGGAATCAATCAATCACAAAGGCCATTGCATTCCTCAGTCTATCAACAAGAGAAAATTATTAACTTACCTATTCATCCTATATTCCTAACAACCTCATGTGATATGTCTTCTTTAGTGTACCCCACCTGATTTAAAAGTTTTAAAGTGCATGGATTTAGTGTCGAATTGTTATCTATCATGACCCATTTGACAACGAAATCATTAACTAGGACAACAATACGAAGTGGGAGGTTGTGATCTAGTTCAATGGAAGGCATGTCAGAAGGTTTAAAGGATCGGTCACAAGATGCTAATAAGTGGCCAACAAGGACTTGGAATTGTGTTGGGTCGATGTTATTGGGGATATGTGATTCTTGTAAGGCCTTGTTAAGGATCTCTTGATGGACATGAGAGATACGAAGGAGATTCAGAATGAAGATTTGGGCAAGGGTATTCCCAAGGTGTTCCATGAGGTTATGTTGTGGACCAGAGGAGGAAGCAGTAGTGGCACTAGCAACGGATATCCTTCATCGACGTGTGGTTATCGCACATTAACCGTCTACACCTTTGACATGCATAATATTGACCATGGGTTTGACCTAGGTGGTGTAACCAAAAAATTTATCATAGTTGATATAGGTAGTGATGTAATCTTTTCCATCATGGTGGTCACATTGTTTACCCTCTCCTTGATTTTGGATTGGTGGGTTTGCATTAGCAGGGTTTTTATCAGTGTTGTGTTGAGGGAACACATTTTGGTAGATTTATAGGTTTGTGTTTGGATAAGCTTGGGTAGGTGCATCAATTGTGATCTCCTTTTCGTTTATGAGATCTTGAATGTAATGTTTAATTTTCATGCACTTCATTGTGGTGTGTCCCTTAACGCGATGATAGTCAAAATACTCATTGTCCTTGTACCATGCAAGTTTTAGAGTGGACTCGTCAAATGGTTGGGTCTGAGGATACATGATTAAGTTGGCATTGGCCATCTTCTAGAAGATTACATCCAATGGCTCACCGATGGGAGTGAACATGAGCTTTTAATAGTTTTGGCCTCGTGGCTTGGTTTTTCCTTGTGTGATTGATATAGCATTGGTTTGGTTTGTTGGTGATTGACAATTGTGTATGGGCGGTTGATAAACTTCCCTATTTTGTTGGTAGATTGATGTAGGTTGCTAGTATCTCAGTGTGGATGGTTTAGGGCCGCAAACAACAACCTAGATGTGTTTGGTATTGGTGGCCCCATCAGTGACAACACTATTGTTCTTGTTCTAGTAATAAGGATGTTCATTATTAGGCCTGTCATGATGGGTTTCCTTGTAATGCTTGATAGTACCATCGTCTAAGAGACCTTTCTTGATGTCCATTCCTTTTCCCTTGATGTCTTGGTAGGTCTAGATGCAATTCATGTGCATGAAATAAGATAACTTAGGATGTGGGTTGTTAATGAATATTTTCATCAAATGCTTCTCTAGGGGTTGATATGATAGTCTTGTGGTGATGTTTTTCCACCTTTGGAGGTAGTTGGTTAGGCTCTCACCTCCCTTTTTTTGAGTTTCATAGATCCAAGAGAGTTAGTTCATTCTCAATTTTATATGCATATTATGTTATGAACTTTTCAAATAGCTCTGTAAAGGTCGAAACTGACCCATAGGGTATTTTGTAGAGCCAAGAAAGAGTGGTTCCCCCTAAGATTTTGGGAAAAAGATGAATGATAAATTTATCATTATAGACAACCTCTTGACAAGCCATCTATAACTCCTTAACATGACTAACTGGATCTCCCTTCCCTCTATATTTGTCAAATTTGGGATTTTTGAAGTGCTTAGGGAAGGGCATTGTTGTGATAGAACAGTCAAATGGATAAGGATAAACCTCCTCAAACTTGAAGGTCTTTTTTCCAGTCCCATATTTTAGCTCCTTGAGGGTGTTCTTTATTTCTTCCCATTTGGGTTTGGTAGGTGATGGAGTGGGTGTCCCTAGTATGTTGGATCCAGGTGCTTGATAGGGTTATGGGGAATATTGGGGATTTTGGGGAAGATACTAGGGAGTTTGATAAGGGGATTTCCTTGTCGTATACATGGGTTGCAATGGGTGTGGAGGTCGTGGTTGAACATGATATTAAAGTGGAGGTGGTGGTGTTAATCCTAACTGATTACTAAGAGGGGGGTGAATCAGTAAATTCAATTTATTTTAATCTTTTTTATGTTTCTTGTCTTGTTTATACTAAAAATATAATTAATACTTAAATAAAATGAACAAAAATCACTTGCACAAGCTAACACAGAATATATACATGGAAACCCTCAGTTAGAAGGAGAAAATCACAGTGGGACAAAACCCACAAACTTCACTACTACAGTAATAAAGTTTCCTCATTAATGGCTTACAAAAGCACTGGTTAGAATGCTAACTTGTCAAGGGATTTGATATGGAGTGGTTAAGATCTTGACCCTGTAAGATCCACCTTGTTAGAGCACTTAAGAACATCAATTAAGATGTCACGCGATGAAGGGATTTTTACAATAGAACCTATTAGGGTTCATCTTGACAAAGGGATTTATATGTGCTTCCCACAAATAAAGAAATGATCTCCTCTAGACACTTAATATGTCAATCAGGTCATGCATGTTCTCTTATTGCTCTACTTGGTTGTTCAATCTGTCTCTTTCACTCTCAATGACTGCATCCATTCTCAAAAGACTCTTCTCTTCTTCTCTTCTCTCTCTCTACGCTCTCAATTTTCAACAATGCCACTTATAATGCACAATGACCCGTATATATAAGAGTCTTCTCATTACCACACCAAACGATGGTGCCAAGCTATAACTCATCCAAAATGTTGTTGTTCTAGAAGGCGATCCAAAAGTATCGTATGGAGAACTCTTGATCTAGCCAAAAAGCTCACATATTGATCTTCAATTCACCTCGAAACACTTGTAGAAAAACACCAAGTCTTCTCAAAATGCTCCGTAAAAAATAGATCAGATTATAAAGCACGGACTAGTAGATCTGCAACTTTGAAATCAAATCAATGTGCTACCGATTGAGTCATATGCTCCTATTGTGTTCTACTGAACTAGTTGGAGAAGACCGGTCTAGGTACATTGGTTACATAGTAAGTCTGATGGTTGCCGAGTGGGACAACTATCGATTCATAATTATTTCTCTGACTTAAGGACCAATGTGTTTGATGTTTGTCAATGATGACAACTAAGCATAATGCTAACAATCTTTCCCTTTGGCATTGGTGGAAAAACATATCATAACACATATCATAACTTGCCTCTCATCATAATACTTCCCATGTTGAGTATACTTCCCTTGTTGAGTATCATACTATCAACTGATACTTCCCTTGTCAACTGGGGTATATACTGCCATTTCTTCCCCCATATCTGGATCTATTGTATATGGATTTAATGTTCAATGTCTTCTATTTTGTCCATACTGACCAATCTCTTCTAGTATCTTCCCCTTTCTCTCCCAATATCTTCCCCTTTTTGCCTCCAAGGGACAAAGGGTGTGAAAAACTTATAACTGAAGCCGGTTGAAGATATCCTTGTAGATTTTCCTAGCGGAAACGAGGAATAGTTTCCAAACAGCTATTACTTGGTCAAGGTTATACTTCATTTCTTGGAGAGAGACAATTAGGTTCTCCATGTCCTCGATTGTCTTATAGTCTTGCTCATTGAGAGAAGTGTATCAACATCTTTTGTTTCTTTCTACATTAGATAAAAAATTGGAGCTATGTATAACTAAAATCTAATGAGATCTTGGATTCTCTTTGTATTCTCCTTGGATGCCTTTCGCAGTGTGAGACCTAAACTAGTTAGCTCACGACTATACTCTATTGCTAAAGAGGTCTTAGGATTGAACTGTGATGTTGTCTCTTCTAGCTCTTGTGTTGTCCTAGCGGTTCTCTCTGTGATATCCTTCACAAAATCTTTAAAATTTGAAGTTTTTATTATAATCTTCCCAACATCTTGAACCTGTTACTTTAGTTCCCCAGTGTTGGTAGCCACAGTGGCTTTGAGTGCTTCAATCTGGTTATGAAGGATATTTATTCTCTTTGGTTCATAATGATCTATAGCTACAATTTATGGATCTGTTATATCTTCTCCAATTGTTTGTGCCAGAATTTCTAGCTAATCAATTATAGGTTATTCTTCATCAATATCTGCATCAGGAGCTAAATTATACAAAATATTCTTTACACTATTGAGAACCATGTCTTGTTTCCTCTTTGTGAGCTGCTTGAGTTGTCTTGTTGACATTTTTCTCATGTCAATCAATGTATCCCCTATTGGTAGAGTGTCTATTTTTCCTTTCTTGGAGTCAAGGTCTATTGCAAATGATAGCTTTCTTTTCAATGAAGATGAGCTTGGAATATTTGAAGGTTGTTTATGTTTAATGATCTTTTATGGCTCTTCTTATGGTAGCTTCTTTGCTTCCACCATTTCTTCTTATTGTTTATCTTCTTCTACCTCTATCTTGTCTTCTTGTTGTTTCTCTTCTTCTTGTTTCTTTTCTTCTTCCTCTTCGGTAACCTGTTGGACAACTTTGGTCGTCTCTACTTTATCAGTATCTTTTTCTTCAGCCATCCTGGATGATGATTCCCTTGTTTCTTGTTTTATCGGTCTGATTGGTGTATCTTCTATACAGGTTGGGGTCTTCACACTGATTTTTTCCTATTCACTGGTTGTGACTTGTTCACCGGTTGTGTCCTGATCTTCAGTTTTGTCCTTCTCACCGGTTGTATCCTAATCACCGATTGTGTCTTGTTCACCGGTTGTGAACTATTTAGGTAGGACCATTTCCTTTTTATGTTAACCTTGAGATGTATCCTGAGGACCTATTGATTGAGGTGTCTCTGTAGATACCTTTTCAAATGCAAGTTTCACCTGCCTCTTTTTTGGAGTGTTGAATTCATGATTTTTCTATAATTGAATTATTTCTTCATACACTTCTTATTCTTGGCCATTTATAATTTTAGCCACTCTATCTCTAGTATCTAGGTTGAATACTTCTACTTTCATGAGAATATTGATTATTTCTTCATCAAGACCTAGTTCTACCTATTCTAGAACTTCCCTTAAAATTTTAGCATCCTTGGCTACTCTTTCTCTCCATCTTGTTAGTAGCCTTTTGTTGAGTTCAACTGGGAAGATGGACTTGTAGTCCTTTGGTTCCCGATTGAAATCAAGAAAACTCTCTAACATGGCTAGTTTTATTTTGGCTTTATCACCAGTTCCTAAGGCAATACTGAACTATTTAGCAGCATTGCTAACTTTACCAAAATCTAATATTTCATCAACTATGTTGTCAATAGTAAGAGTTTTAGCTTTATCTTTTTCTAGAGATGTTATAATAGTTGGTGGAGTAAGATCACCACTGGTGTCTTCAGTGATGTCTATAATGACTGGTTCTATTGTTGGCTTTTGTTGGACCAGTGTATCAATGCCCAAAATGTATTTTCCTCTCCCAGTGTCCTTTTCTAGTTTCAATGAGGACGTCTAACATTCAACCTCAACTTTGAGTTGCTGCTTTATAATAGTTCTCCAAATTGCAACTCCTTCATCATGCTCTGCGTCTACTTCTCTAATGAGTACTTGACCAATCCTTTTTCTGATTTTAAAACTTTTTTTATATGCCTCTACTTGACTAGTTTCCTCTTGTAGGCTCAAGTGGCTTTGCATTTCCAACAGTTCCTTTATTCTCGGCTCTTTCTCCTTTGCTATTGAGGATTTCCATCTTCCTTCAATAAGCTCTTGTAACTTTGCAGGAACTAAGCCATGAATCTTAGTAGGTGTTCTCTTGAACTTTTGTAGGCTATATACTACAACATCTTCTATTTTCCTTCAGTCTTCATCACTTGCTAGAGTGTATCTTCGCTCAACAGTTCCCATTCCACCTGTTGTCATTATGCCTTCAACCATTTCATCAATAGTTGTTTTCTAGCCTTTTGTTCATCCTTCTTTACCATTTTCTCAATCTTCTTTCTTCTTATATAGGTGGCAGTCTACTCCGTCTCAGTTTCTTTTGAGTCCCTCCTTTTGATTATTCATTTGTAACTGACTGCGCCTTCTTCTTTTGAACTTTGGGTTCTGGCACGGTTACCTTCATTTTCTTTGATGTAGGAGACCATTTTCCAGTTACCTTCTTTGTTGACTTTGAAGGTGCACTCTTCTTCAAATTTTCACTTATCTCATCATAAGTTACGAACTGGTTGGCTAAGAGATCTAAGTTACTTTCCTGAAGTTCCTCAACCTATGCTTTGGCAATCTTGGATAAAATTTCATAGCCAAGTTTCGGTGCAAATTTAGTTCTTGGATCAATAGCCTGGATTATGCAGTGATCAGTGCTAACAAGGAAATAAACATCATCCTTGCATTCATCTACAATTGCAGATGGAATCCTTTCCCTTTGGTGCATTCTTTTTTGAAACTCTTCAAAATAATCAAATATCACCATATTAAACTGATTTCCTAGAGTATTAATCATTTCTCCTATCTGGAACTTAACCAGTTTGTTTTTTATCCATGTAATATTACCCACCCTTGGAAAGAATTTTTGGTAATAGAAGAAGAGACATACCATAAACATACCATACTTCAGGAATTTCTTCTTGATGATTTCGAGCTTCTTCAGGTTCTTAAAGATTTTAATTCTCAACATAGCGCATATGTCGTATTGAGCGTTGTCATGCATTATTCTATGAGCTGTGTGGATATCTCCACCAGGTATGATGTTGAGATTGCTTGAATGATAAAAATTTTAATCGATCACCACAACGGCGAACCAAACACCTTCATCTTCAATGTCTATAACAGTCATCATGCGGTTGTCATACCTTAGCTTAGTGAGTCAAGTGACTTCACTATTGGCAATTGTTCTTAGGGTCATGTCTTCCTTTCTAATTGGAGTAACAACACCTTTTTCCAACCACATTCCTAGATCGTTTAATCAACTAAGTATCAACCAAATCTAGTCCAAATGAAACATGGTAGGATATTTGACCCCATTGGTCAATCCAGTCGCTTCTAGTAGAGCATATTTTTCATGAAGCTTACCGTCCTTACAGAGCCCTAGAAATTCACTTTGTATGAAGGTTTCTCCCAACTCCTCTTGTTTGTTGTGAATGAAGGGGGTTATGTCTTCTATCAACAACACACTGTCTGGAATTGATGATAGGACTCCAGCCATATCATTCAACCTATTATGCACTGGCATGATATCATATTCTGGTCACTCATATTGATTGATGTTGATAAGGGTTACAACAGATGATAATGATATCATTATGTTAGAAAGGGAATACATAGAAAGCTTTGTCAAATTTGCAGAATATGAAAAGGAAAGATCGTGAATCATATATAGAAAGATTACTTAAGTTTAAAGAGAATTATCACAAAATGCAAAGTAAAGTGAAATGAGTAATCCACTTTCCCTTTTATATCCTCAGGTCACAATGGTAATTAGCAAATGGTAACTTTTGTTAACGGTTACCTTATTAATTAGCCTTACATATTTTTACCTTTATTGACTGGTTCACCAATGCTTTACCTATTTATCACAACATCCTCGGTTGAAACATCGATCATGTAACATCAACTTATCATCAAGAAGGTATTTGACTAGACCACACAGCTTACTCCTTTGATTGGTTCTTTGGTCTTATACCGGTAAGTGCTTCTCAGTATCAACCTTCACTTAGTGAGAGTAAATCTCACCAGTTACTCCAAGGACAATAGCATTTCTACATGTTCCCCCTTAAGCCATGTTGGCTTAATTTGATGAAGATATATCATCATTGGTAGATGATAACTTTGTCTTTGATTTCTATCCTTCAGAGTTCTTTGTCCCCCTTTTGGACCATATCTTCTTCATTTCCTTTTTGGTCTGTTCAATCATGTCTCCCCTATGATTGGGAGTCTTGTTCTTCTTGACTATTTTAACTGGGCCTTTTCCTTTGTTAATTGGTCAGTTCTTGCAGTCTTTGGCATGATGCCCAATCTTGTTACAATTGTAACAAGTCATCTCGATTCCTCTCCATGGATTTACTCTCTTTCCTTTGTCCATGGGTGAGTGGCATTCAACATCTCTATGCCCTGACAGTCCACACATAGCACACATAGATGTGCCCCAGTTTGCATTCTTGTTATGGAATACCGATCTTGATGGAGATTTGAATGCCATTGTTTTAGACCTACACTCTTCAGCCGTATGCCCAAATTTATTGCTCACATAGCAATAGCCTTTGAAGCTCCCTCTGCCTCCACTAGAAACACTATTTGATCATGACCTACATTCAAAGGTTATGTGACCATAATTATAAAAGTTACTGCAATAATTGTTAGTAGTGAATGGTTTCATCGGTGCATTCCTGCAATCATTAGATTTATGACCTAGTCTACCACAATGTTTGCAAGAAGATTTGGAGATTTTTGTACCTTTTTATCTAGTTGGTTTCTTCTTGTCCTCCTTAATTCCCTTGACTTTAGAGGACTCACTAGTTTCCTTGGTGCCTTGACTAATGTACCCAAGTCCTATGGGATCCTTGTGTCTTCTCAGAGATTTCAGTTGGTCATCCAACGTCTCAAAACTCTCATTGTATTTTGTGATTTTTTCATTTCTCTCCTCAAGCTTTTTTAGTTGTTCTTTAAGTTTTTCAACCTCAAAAATCATTTTTTTACTTGCTTCATCATTATCATGCAAGTGTTCATGCATGATGGTATTCTCTTGAGTTATACCTTGCATGTTTGCATGTAGTTGCAATATGAGAGAATTGATCTCTCTTAGAGAATCTTCAGAAAGGTTTCTTGCTCTCTCAGTAGTCTGTAGTGCTTCTTTGGCACTATTTTCCTCATCCTTAGCTTTTTTGCTTGCTTTGATGAGCTCAATCATCCTCGGAGCATGACCTTCTTGTTCTCTTTCCAATTAGAGATTTGATCACTCGGGTTCATATTTCTCTCCACGAGTTCAGAGACTTATTCTTCTTCTTCATCTAAACTACTCTATCCAGATAGTTCATCTATTTTGTCCTGACTTTCACTTAGTTGTAAAGCCAGTTCTTTTCTCTTGGCAAAAGATCTTCTCAGTCTATTTTCAAGAGAAGCAATCCTTTCATTTGCTTCCTCTAATTACTTCTGATACCAGTAATGCTCCATAATATTTTCTCAAGTAATTAAGCTTCTATAACTAAGAACTTAGCTCTGATACCAATTGTTAGTCCTAACCGATTACTAAGGGGGGGGGGGGGTGAATTAGTAAATTCAATTTCTTTTAATCTTTTTTTTCTATTTCTTGTCTTCTTTATACTAAAAATATAATGAATGCTTAAATAACATGAACATAAATCACATGCACAAGCTAACACAGGATATATACATGGAAACCCTCATTTGGAAGGAGAAAACCATGATGGGATAGAACCCATGAACTTCACTACTACAGTAATAAAGTTTTCTGGTTAAAGGCTTACAAAAGCACTGGTTAGAATGCTACCCTGTCAAGGGATTTGATATAAACTGATTAAGATCTTGACCCTGTAAGGATTCACCTTGCCAGAGGACTTAAGAACATTAGTTAAGATGTCACTCGGTGAAGGAAGTTTTCAAATAGAACCTATTAGGGTTCACCCTGACAAAGGGATTTATATGTGCTTCACACAAATAAAGAAATGATCTCCTCTAGACACTTAATCTATCAATCAAATCATACATATTCTCTTCTTGCTATGATTGTGTGTTAAATCTCTCTCTTTCACTCTCGATGACTATATCCCTTCTCAGAAGACTCTTCTCTTTTGCTCTTCTCTCGCTTTACGCTCTCTATTTTCAACGACACTTCTAATGCACGATGACCAGTATATATAAGAATTAGATTATAAAGCACAAACCAATAGATCCGCAACTTTGAAAGAAAACCAGTGTGCTAACGATTGATTCATCTACCTCTTTTTGTGTTCTACTGAGCTAGTTGGAAAAGACTGGTATATTGTGACCAGTGTAGGTACACTGGTTACCTAGTAAGTTTGATGGTTGTTGATTGGGAAAACTACCAATTCACAATTGTTGCTCTAACTTAAGGACCGGCGTGTTTGATGTTTTCCAATGATGACAACTAAGCATAATGCCAACAAATGGTAGGTTTTGCTAAGCAGGGTAGGTGTGCTAGGGTTGCAGTAGTTGTTGGTACAAAGTGTAATCACCTAAAATTTGTCTAGTAGAACCTAAGCCCCTATTCTAGATCAAATCACCTCAAATTCAAAGCCTAAATCTCAAGAGCATATTTACTAGGCATAATTGTGCAAAGTAACCCTGAAAATACCCCTTTGCATAATTAAATTAAAAATTAAAAAACTTATATCAAGCTTATACTATGGTCTAATTTCTAGAGCTTGGATATTTATTTAATTTCTATAACCTCGCTTTTAATATAAAGTTCCTACACTTTTTATTAAAAGAACACATTCACATGTGTGCACACACTTATTCTTGATTAATTATCAATTAAAGGGGTTTTTTACTTTAGAAATTTCTATTTTGTCTTATTCTACCTAACATCTCCCTTTTGACTCTTAATCCTCACCACACATTTCTACCTAACCTTGCATTTCCTTCACTCTACTTTTGCCTCTTCATCTCAATCACACATTATTTTTCCTCTTAATCTCTACCCTTCATTCTTGAGGTAATTCCTTTAAAAAGAAGATCTTCCTTGGCTCAAGGGTTCCATCTTGTTATCTTGCATCTAGATCCTCTTAGTCTTTTGCATCTTGTTTTCTTTCATTCTTAGAGCACTCTTGCTAATTTGAATTCTTAGGTGTTCTTAGTTTACTTCATTTCTTGGCTTAATGTTGTAATGTTAATCTAGTTTTCTTTCTTGTATTTTTCATACAATAATCTCTTGCATTCTCATTCTAGAACACTAGTTGTTTTGCATTCATTCTAGCTTAATCTCTCGTTCTAGCTTAAATCTTGAATTCCAGTTTCATTCTAGTTTTGCATTGCATATTGAATCTTCCATTTTGGAGTAGTCAAGTCACTAATCCTCTATGCCAATTTGATGAGCATCATGAGAAGGATTAAACTCACTTCAACTAAGAAGCAATAAGCCTCTTCTGAGGATTTAGTTGGCTCATTTGATATGGCCTCTTATACCTAAATTCTTGAGCTAATGACTTATTGAGTGTTGTTTGTTCTTTGATTTCAATACCAATATTTAACCACACATTTTTATCGCCCACCGTGGGGCTCTAATTCTAGGGTTTAGCTCCATTTCTTGTATTTTTGTCATTTTTTCGTTATTTTTTTGTCACAAGTTCAAATCTCTATTTTGTAGGCTAGGATTATCATACGACATTTCACATTATAGTGGGATGACACTTCATAATACTCTTAGACAATCTTTTCCAATTTCTACAATATTGCCTATGTTCTGTGTGGTCTATCATCTACCTTCTAGCAGAATATCATCTATGCTCAATGCGATCTGTCACCCAAGCTTGAAATATTGTCTGGCTTTTAGAGGTATAATGTACGATTTTCTAACAGACTATAAAGTGTCACCCATTTTTGATTGCTTGCACATTCCGAGTTATTTAGACAAGTTTGCTTGCACTTTTCTCATTTTTCAATTTTTTGGGTTTCCTAAAAACACCTAACAAGTGGTTTTGCACGGTTATTGGTTTTATTTACATACTTTTGTGCCCTAACTTATGGTTTTGTAGGATTCACTTTCCAAAGAGATCAACACTTGCTTATTTCAAAACTACTAATGCTTTTTTGATGTAGGAAACTTGTCAAAGACTCATTTGGAAACTACTAATTCATTGGTTTTGTAGGTTGCCTTGGAGATGCAAATAAATATTGTGTTTTCATAAGTTTGGTTTTCTAGGCACCTAGCTTAATTAGGAGAACTCTTTTCTTGTGATTAGTTGAGTAGTAGGAGAGTATGTTCTTCACCTCCTAGAGGATGAATCATAAATCTTGACCTTTTTGATTGGTTACTTGTAAAAGGAATTTTGGGTGAATGAACATGTATTTGATGTGCTTGGGAGAAACTATGGAGTAGGAGAGTATGCTCTTTTCCTTATAGAAAATTAGAAATCTTGACCTCCATTAGATATCCATATTTACTTTTCTTGCATTTACCTTTAAAGGGCCAACCAAGAGAGCAATCTTTTGAGAATGACCCAAGTGGGGAACAAGCGAAACCAGCGAAATCCATCCCACTATAATCAAAAGATTCCTTCAATCTAAAGAGAGGGAAGACTTGGCTATTTTCTACTTCTAATGCTTCTTCATGTGTAGGGCCTAGTTGCCTCAATTTTGCTAAGCAAGACTACACTTGACTAGGCACTTGTAGGACATTCATGGTCTCAATCTTGTTTACAAGACTACAAGGGGAGTACATTCAACTTGTATAGGGTTGAGAGTTCTCAATCTTTCTTGTGAGACTATACATTTTGGGTGTTTGTAGGGCTATAGGCCTTAATTTCACTTGCGAACTACAAGGGGGTAGTCATGAACAAAGACCCTTACTAAACACCTTAGGACTTAGAGGCCAACCATTTTAGCCATGTGACTTCCTTTGTGCAAGGATTGATCCAAGTGTACTTACCTGGATCACCCTAATATACTAACCATATGTGCTCCCTTGGATGCTAAAGCTTGAATATGGCAATATGGAAAGACATGTGTTGCGACCATTGTTCTCTTCTAATTGATCCATAGCTTGCATAGTCTTAGGAAAGTCCATTCAACCACTTAATTTTGGGGCTAAGAGCATCAAGTTGTGGGAAAAGGTTGAAACACTTCCATTTTTTACCTTAGGTAGAGTGTGCTTGATGTGCTTTGATGTGCTAAGACCTGTGAAGACTATTATGAACATATACTTGATACATTTGGCATATTGCTATACCTTACTAGACTTCACAAATGCTTGTATCCCCAAAGTTGTTTTGTCCTTTGGTGTATTATTTGAAGACTCTTGTTTGATCACTATCATTTCTTGATTTAAACTCTCAGACTTGTTTTAGGGACACTCAGACATAACATGTATATGAAACCAAACTCATCTAGATTGCTCAAAATTCTCAAAAATAGTGGCAAATGGTCTTTTTCCTACACTCTGTCATTTTCCTCATCATGTCATCCATTGGAAAATGATATTCTCAATTGATTAAGTCCTTGCTAGTGATTTGATCTCTCTTCACTCTTGTTTTAAGATCCTGAAATGTGCTCTAACTTTTGTCTCAAGATCTCTCACTTGAAATTCAACCTTTCTCAAACTTTGTCACAAGTGCCACTCAGCAGGCATTCAGGCCTCATTCTTGGCACCTTGTACTTAGTTATCTTGGCTATATCAACTTGGTCGCAAGTGCCACTCAATAGGTATTCAGGCCTCAAATATCAATACCTTGCACCTTGTTCCAGCCATCTTACTATCAACTACTTACCTTTTTGAGACAAAGCTATCACCACCTGGATCTCTTAGCATTAGCTTAGTAATCTTATTACTACCAATTTCTCAATCTCATCTTTCATCACGGCTCCAAAAAAGTACACTAAGGAGGAAGAGAGGGAAATTGTAGCCTTCTCTAAGCAACTCCAGTCTTTGAAATCTAATCTCAAAAAATTGCAAAAAGGAAATGATATCTCCTCTAACCAATATTCATTGAGAACAATTTGTCCTTTTCTCTTTGATAATGATCAATCTATATGTTAGAGTAATAAAGTGTTTACTTATTAATTGAATCATATTGATTTAATTATTAAGTCACTTATTACCTCTTTCGACTTAAGCTAAACTTTAGGCATATAATAATTAATTTCTTTATTATTTATTATTATGCAACCTAGGGTTTTACCTTTTTAGGTTTTCTGATCTTCTTTTATAAGGATTGATCTCATAACACTTTGTAACCTTTTTTGACATTTCATTATTGATTGCAACTTTTGTTTTTGCACATCAAGGATTTCTCCTCTCTCGTGGATCCATACGTTTAGGTCTACATAGTTGTTTGCTTCTCTCTCTTTCTGTGACAGGTGTTTGCATGCAGGTTTTCTTGGGAGCTATGGGTTGTTTTTCATCAACTCCAACATGGTATCAGAGCTTCAGATCTTCTTTCCCCTATCCTCTTCCTGAGAGATTCGGTCGTGTTCATTAGATCTGTGTTTTCAGAGAGGGTTTCCTGTCACATCTGGGGGGGACCTATTTTTTAGGTCATCTTGGTTTCAAACAAACCTCACGGTTGTGTTCAGAGCATCCAAGAACACCAATATCTGCGGGAGGCTGTGCGGTGGTCACCGAAAAAAAATATTTTTTATTTTATTTTTTGAAATTATACGCGTTGGAATGTGTGCCAGGCCATATGACCTGGTATGCCAAAACAATTTGCCTCTGAGGCCAACTTGTCGAAAATTGACAAGTCCTATATGAATTTTGACTATTGAGGGCCTTCCGGATGTAATCGTGAGGTCCATTTGGGCCAAAAGTGCTCCAAAAAATAGTGATTGCCTTGGGATTTGTGCCGGGGTTGATTGCAAAAAAAATTCTCACAGATTCCAACTTTGTCCAATTTGGACAAAGTTGGAATCTGTGAGAATTTTTTTTTGCAATCACCCCCGGCACAAATCCCAAGGCAATCACTATTTTTTGGAGCACTTCTCACCCAAATGGACCTCACGATTGCATCTGGAAGGCCCTCAATAGTCAAAATTCATATAGGACTTGTCAATTTTTGACAAGTTGGCCTCAGAGGCAAATTGTTTTGGCATACCAGGTCATACAGCCTGGCACACATTCCAACGCGTATGATTTCAAAAAATAAAATAAAAAATATTTTTTTGGGTGACCACCGCACAGCCTCCCGCAAAGCTCCTCTTGTGCAGTCACTAGCCTCCCGCGCTCCACCGAGCTCCTCCTCTGTGCTTCACCGCCAAGCTCCTATGTCGCACTCCACCACGTAGTCACCGCAAGTAGTGATTTCACCGCCGACAGTCACGGTGACTACTAGCATCACTGTGCGGTCCACCGGCAGTCTTCTAACCACCTGCACCTTTAGCCCCCTTCTACAATGCTCCTAGTCACATGGGGGACCAGCCTCCAGGCCTACAACGCCCAATTTTTTAGCCCCTAGTCACCCACATGACCAAACCCTTTTTTAAGCCCCAGAGGGATTTGTCCTATGATGACCATTTGGTCGTCAATTTTAGGGTTGTATATTGCTGATGTGAGCAAAGCTTTGCACATTTTTTGGCCTTTTGGAGCTACCTATGCATTTTTGTGAATATCTCGGGCATCTAGGATCGTAATCGAGCAAACAAGATATCGTAAGTTGGTTCCGAGCCCAATCCATTTTTGCTGGTATGGTTTTGTGATTTTTCCATTTTGATGCTCTCTTTTTGCTGTCAAAGTCGCATGTTCTTTGTGATCTTGGCATTTCAGACCTCCTGCATTCAGGGATCCATTTCTCTTGCATCTGGGCTCCGTTTTCGGCAAATGAAATATTGTCAGAAAGCTCTTTCTGAGATTTTATCAGATTTGATGGTTTTATGTGTGATTATGTCCTTTTTTTGACATCACCCATCTTCAAATCCTTTCAGACACCTTCTTTGGGCCCTCCAGTGCAGCTGTTGGTTTTTTGCTCATATCTTGAGCATACGGTGTCAAAATTTGGCAAATGAGATATCGTCGGAAAGCTTATTCCAAGATCTTTCTAGATTTGGAGGTTATTTTTTCTAGTTTTCTTTTTCTTATGGTTTTTTTCTCTGTCAAAGTCAGATATTTAGTTCTGCACTCCAGGAGCTCTATCTTGTGCATCCGAACTCCATTTTTTGAAAATGATATATCATTAGAAAGCTTGTTCAAAGGGATTTTCAGTGCTGTGAGTCATTTTTCCATATTCTTCTCCAGGTTTATTTTATTTAGATTCTTGCTTTTTTGCAGTCTGGTGGATATCTTGGTTGTTTCAGGTCCTAGGATCTCTTCCCTTTAAGGGATGGCTTGTCTTAGGTTGTTCTTTTGTTTCAGCAACCTTTGTTCTTCTTTGAGTAGTGTATACTTCACTTTTGTAGCATTCTTTTATGCACATGCACTAAGATAAAGTGTCATTCTATTGCATGTATGGGATCTTGCACATGTTTGTTCTCTTTCTATCACACTCCATTATAAAGTGTCAGGGGGGTTTTCATGTTTTCCTTTGTTTGCCATCTTCTTTTGTCATGTGAGCATTCCTCCAACGACATTAGCCTCAAGTATCTCTATATGTGTTTGTACTCTCTCTGCACATTTGATTTTTCATATTCATCTTCATCATGCAGTTCATATTGGATGATCTTTTCAATGTACCTATCATTACTCCCTTGTCAACAGTATGGGGGGGTTTCTACTGTTGGTTCTACCGCTTCCTTGGTTTGATAGTGTGAGCTATGTATTCAGTATTTGATTATATGTACTAGACGGTTGCAGTGGCTGGGTACCTATGCATTCTGGTGAGATGGACCATTTACCATATAGACACTCTTTTCTTTCCTATTTTTGGATGCACTCTTCCAGCTTTGATTGATCAACTCTTCAGACTCTTGGTTTTTATGCCATCTGTATCTTTGAGTTTAGGTGTTTTCCTTTGTTTGCCTCCTGATTCGAGTAGTGTTATTTGAGGGCACTCATACAGATTACAGTCTTCTCTACATGGTCATATTTTCTATGGAGGATCTTCAGATCATCAGTTTCTTCTTGACAGAGTTTGCAGTTTCATGCTTCAATGATGTTGTACATGTTCATCTTTGTTCCTATTTTTTGGAACATTCCTAGTTTTGGAGGCTTCTTCAGTCCTGCAGACTAGTCTTGGTCTCTTTTTGGAGTAGAGTTTTTCCCATGTGGTTTTCTCTATTTCTCCTCTTTATAGAGACTCTCTTTTGTACTTGGGTACTTGATCAGGCCTTTTGTTGCCGGGACCCATTTGCTTTCAGTTGATCTTTCTAGGTTTTTAGCTTCTCCCAAAGTTTATCTTAAGGGGGGGTGTTAGAGTAATAAAGTGTTTGCTTATTAATTGAATCAGATTCATTTAATTATTAAGTCACTTATTACCTCTTTTGACTCAAGCTAAACTTTAGGCATATAATAATTAATTGCTTTATTAATTATTATTATGCAACCTAGGGTTTTACCTTTTTAGGTTTTCTGATCTCCTTTTATAAGGATTGATCTCATAACACTTTGTAACCTTTTTTGACATTTCATTATTGATTGCAACTTTTGTTTTTGCACATCAAGGATTTCTCCTCTCTCATGGATCCATACGTTCAGGTCTACATAGTTGTTTGCTTCTCTCTCTTTTTGTGACAGGTGTTTGCATACAGGTGTTCTTGGGAGCTGTGGGTTGTTTTTCATTAACTCCAACACTATATCTTCACCTCCTTTGAACATTGAGATGCCAACGTATGACAATCTGGTCTTTGATCAAGAACATCTTCATGACCAACCCGTCTTTAATCAAGAATATGAAGAAGAAGATATATCATATTCACTTGAGAGTCTTCTCTGTATGCAAAAACATCAAGAAAAACCTAATCATCCCTTAGAGAGAGTCTTTACTCCTTTGGGAAAATTTTATGAATCAGTTTTGGAAAAACTCCTGCAACACAATCTCATCATATTACCTCTAGCCACTTCAAGGGGATTTTCATTCTTGAGTACCTATTGTGCATATCATCAGAATAGTGAGCATAAAACTTCAAATTGCATAGAGTTGTAACACAAAATCCAAGATCTCATTGATGATGACATAATTGAAATTGAAGATCCTAATGACTCATCTAATGAAGATACTACTCTCAAGCTTCATCAAAATCATGAACCTATGTCTAGTAATGGTTCTCATGCTACCTCTACCTCTTCCATCATGCACTCATCTCCTAAAACATCAATTCCATAAAAAATTCCTCCATTGAACAAAGAACTTAATGCTTTTCATGATAACTATGCATATCCTCAAGGGCTACCTCTAAAAGTGATCCAAGCTAATATACATCTTTCTACAAGTCTCTTTCATGCTTCAAAGGCCATAGATCCCAAGCTTCCTTATTCTTCAACACCTATCATACCTATCCTAAATGTCCCTTCATCAGCCCTTCAAGAACCCCTCACACATATCCATACTCTTTGTTCATCCTTAGAAGTGGTTCCATGTCAAGAAGATAATCTGAAGTGTGCAAAAATAAATATCAATAAAGATCAAGATCAAGAGACCATCCATCCTTATCCAATAGTTGACCAAAGTCCCATATCCCCATAGTCTCATGATGATCCTTTCATCCCCTTTCATTTATTCCAAGAAGATATCCCTCCACCTCATATAACTTATCCACCTCCCAAGCAAGATCAAGATACTCCTTCCATCATCTCTAATGAGCTTATTGAAAATCAAGAGAAAGTACTCTTCCTACATTACCTAGAGATCCTTGTCAAGATTATAATATCCCAACAACTCCTTGTCATGATCCTCCACATCCATCCCAAAAGTATCCCATTTTTCCCACTCCTTTGCATAAGAATAAATCCTCCCAAGCTCCAATTGCACCTGTCAAACTTTCTCCTATCAAAGCTACTCATGAGCCTATTGGTATAAATATGGACCTTACGGATCAAAGTCTTGTCCATATTTCTCACTCTATAGATGTTGATATCCCTAGACATTATCTATTTTCATCCTTTGAATCCATCCTTGGTCCTTATACCTCAAAGCTAAAACCTTCAAACCTTCCATCCATATTGGGTTCTTATACCCCCCCCCCCAATCCACTATACCTCTCTCTTCTAGATCATCATCCACTTCCCCCATCATGCCTTAGGATTAACAAAGACATGCATCCTTGAGAAAAACTCATCCATCCATCCATCAAAACCCATCATATGAGCCTCATCCATCCATAATTCCCAAGTCTTTTGGAAGCAATTTGGGTGTACAACATAAAAGTAAAAAATACAAGAATCCACTTGCATATGAAGATCACCATGTCCTATCTAATCGACATGTGACTGCAAATAAAAGGAAATATTCAAGAGACCACAAGGGTCCTCAAATAAAAGAAGAAAATCAAAGAAAATATGGGTTCCTAAATCCATAATGGAAGCATTGCGATCAAAAGCAACTAAAAGTAAAAAAAAATTATAAGCTATTTGGATTCCCAAGTCTCTCTTAAAGGACCTGGATATAATATAAAAATTTGAAGTTGACATTCAAGCTTCCAAATACTTCCACTCCATATTCTTCCAAATATCTTATATCCTCTCCTTCATCCATTTTGGGTCCTTGTGCCCCAAGATCCACATCACTTCCTACATCAAAACCTCAAGCTAGCCAATTTATTCTCCCTCTAGTTGTCCACTACCCTTCAAGATGTGTGTCAATGTTGATCTTGCCACCCTTTCCACATACCCCTACACAAACCTTTCAATACCCTACCCACTATCAAAACCCTACTTACAATCCTTCCATCGCATATCCTTCCATTCCCCTTATCTCATCTTATGCATAAATCCTTAGCCAGCATCTACCTTATGCTCCATACATTTACCTACCATCACCTTATTAGCATCTTTGTGCATACCTCTCATTGGCCTTGGCCAATCATAGCATATATTTCCAAAGGAAAATTATCCAAAGATCATCAAGCTTGACTTCCTAAAATAAAATAAAATGTGCCTTGGTAGCAAAAGTAAAGAGAAATAAATTCATCCTATGGTGCAAACCACTACTTGTAGTGCCTTGGACAAGTACCATGATGAAAACCTAGTAAACAGGTGTCATGTGTAATTCTTCCCTCTTGCACTCTACACTCGAGGACAAGATTCATCCACACTAGCTATTTCATGTGCACTCATACTTCCTATTTCACCTTTGATCTTGACAAGGTTGAATTATTCATAGGCATCACATATCCTACCATATGTTATCCATATCCTGAAGCTAACTCACTTTCTTCCATCCATACCCTATCATGATCTTGCTTATCCAAAATTAGCCATCACTATTCTTAAGCATCCTTTCCATTATCTCAAACCATTCACTCATAAATCTCCATCACCCTTTATCCTCATTATGCTATCCTATCACTATTGTATCCAATTGACCCCTTGGTCTTGATTAAAATGAAGAACAAAAACAATACAAAATTTGTTAACAAGAGTCTCTTGACATGTCAACTCTTTTGGACCACATTCTTTCATGACACCAGGTCATTATCCTATATGTTATCCAACACCACTCCATGACCTTACATTTCTATATTTTCCCTTTTCCTAGCTTGGTTAATCTTGAGGAGATTGTCCTTGAGGGTTGCATTCACCCACTTTATCCCTCGTTATCTTTTCACTTCATCTATCATCTCGTTAATCTATCCATCATGTCCCATACCTTGCTATACATTGAGGGAAAACCAATGTGATCTTTCTTGAGAACTGGTAATCTCTAAAAAATTCTAAAAATCATAAAAGTCCTGAAAAATACTAAAAATTGTAAAATGTCCTAAAAAGATGATCATCATGGTGAAAACCTGGAAATAGGTTCCTTGATGTATCCACAAAAAAAATACAAAAAATACAAAAAAAAAGCAAAAATTGAAAAGAACAAAAAAATTAGAAAAACAAAAAATGTGCCTCAGTGAAACCTGGAAGCAGGCGCCTTGGTAGAAAAAATAGAATAATCCCAAGTGTTGAAAACCTGGAAAATAGGCATCACTTGTAATCAGTGCTCCATCTATCAACACATGGTTGATATCTTGTGCTTCCATTAGTCTCTATGCATCCATCTCGCTCTTTGTTTCCTTGTGTCATCATGGGTTGGAACTAATCTTAGTCTTGTCCTTGGTTATTATATGTCATCTAGGGGAAATCATATGCCTATCTGAATTGTTAGTGCTTTATCACTTGATCGACCTCTTAAAATTAACCTGTGGCAGTTGTTTAGTCCTTCTTGATGGGAAATTTATCACTGACACTACTTGGTGTTTCTCAACACCCCAATCCAATAGTGTTTCTTGACACTACCAATCTGGACATCACTGTGTTTCTCAACACATATCGGACCTTGTACTATCCACTATGCACTTGCACTTTGACACTAGCACATTGGTGTTCCTTAACACTCAACATAACTTACAACTTTGAAAATTGAAATGACTGAGATATGTTGAACTATTTGCTTTTGTGTTGATTGTTATCATTGACTTTTGCTTGTTATGTCTTCTAAGGTCGCTCGATGATGTCAACTTGACTAGAGATTCATGACTGGGGGCATAATTGTTAGCATGAATGTTGATGGTATTCCTATGGGGGAGTATCCTATTAGTGTTGTAAACATGTTACAATGATTGTGTTTTGCATTCATGACAGTTTTTCATTGATGTCAACATACTGGTTATTTTGTGAAGATTAGTAGTGTAGCTAACAGAGTTTGGCTTCGCACGATTTGAGGATTGAAGATTAGTCTATGCACACTTGGTGTTATTATCTAGAGTATGTCTTAATATTACAATTAATAGCACATACAGAATTATACATTCAGGAAATATTTATGAAAGTTTTAGTGAAGACTATGTTTGGGCAGCGTTTGCAGAGAGCGACTTTTGATGTTTCAATTTTATCTCCTAATTGAGATGGAATCACATTGAGTGGACTTGGAAAGAGGATGAAGACAAGTCAGAGATGATGTGGTTAAAAGTGCTAAGTCAGATGAGCAGCATGTGTAAAGTTACAAAGAGTGTGAGCCGACAGTTTGATTATAATTGTGAAAAAGATAAAATATTGTAATGTAATGTGTATCTTAAAATGGTCCTATATTATAATTGTAAATTGGGAAAGCCTAAAGGCTGTGAGCCGAAAGTTTGATTATAATTGCGAAAAAGATAAAATATTGTAATGTAATGTGTATCTTAAATGGTCCTATATTATAATTGTAAATTGGGAAAGCCTCAAAGCTAACTCAATAACTTATTCTAGGACTTGGTATAAAGGAAAGATTATTCCTTGGATGGAAAGTGTATGTGTATGTGCAAAAAATATAGTTATATCTTTGCATTCTGGGAGATGCAAACTTATGTATGAGATCTAGTGAACCTAAAAGCAAATATCTTTGGATTAGAGTGGAGATTGGTGCGAGTGAGGCATGACAAGCTTATAAAGAACTATATTTGGCAAATAAGTTATTGTTGACAATTGTTTTGGTTACTTGTACTATTCAGTGAGGATAATACTAAGACTATTGGATAGTGGGTCCTTCTGTCTTCTTTCACAACTCCTTACAGGGTTGGAATCTCCTAACAAGGACTCAAAGTCTCCTCATAGGGACTCATATGTACTAAATGTATTTCATTGACTCCTAACAGGGTCCATCATCTCGCAAGGAATATTTATATTATTAGATCATCTTGTGGGCATCATTCCCACCGAGATTTTTTCTCTGATCAAGGGTTTCCCTAGTCAACAAAATATGGTGTTATTGTGTATGTTTATCTTTCTCTGGTTGGTGATATTATTTCTTATATTTTTTAGATCTAATAAATATAATGAGAATGGTTTTAATTTCATAACCGATTCACCCACCCCCCCCCCCCCCTCTCTCAATTATCTTGGTGGACGTTACTTTCTAAGAATTGGTATCAGAGCATCAGGTCCCTGAAGAAAAAGCTTAACAATTTAAGGAGATCTGTGACACATTTCAAGAAAGGAAGTCTGAAGTTTGATGGAGTTAACTATGATAGTCTAAAAGAAAAGATGAAGAAACACTTGCTATGCATGGATGCGGGGTACTGGTTGATTATTGCAAAGAGAAAGGATGTGATTGAAGAGGACAAACTTGAAGAGTGTGATGAAATTCAAAAAGACATATTCATGTTCAATATGCTTGCTAGAGAAGCACTATTATCAGCTCTTCTAGAAACCAAATTTGCTCAGGTAAAAATTTAAGGCTTTCTCATGAAGTTTGGATTGCTTTGCAAAATACATTTTAAGGTGATAATCATGCTAGAAAGGTTAGATTAAAGAATTGGATATGCTTATTTCAAGATGCTAAAATGATGGAAGATGAATATTTAAGAAGTTACTTTGGTAGAATATCAGAGATTGTTATAGGAATTAAGACTTGTGGAGGAGAAAAATTAGAAGATGAATTTGCATGGAAAATACTAAAAACCTTGACACCTGCATTTAAACAAACAGGGCAAATGATTGAACAAGTTATTCTGTACACAAATGATTTCACTAAAGAGACTCTTCTTGGAAGATTACAATCAGCAGAAATTTGGATGAGACAAAGTGGATAATTTCCTAAAATAGAGACTTCTTTCAGCACATTTAAGTGTTCAACCTATGTTGACAAGAAGTACAGGTACAAGTGGAGACTATGCTAGTTGTAGCCGAACAAAAGTTGAAGAACAAAAGAAGATTGAGGATGGACTTTCCCAGCTTATGAAAAGAGAGCCTAAAGGTAACAAAATATATTTAAATGTTGGAATTGTAATCAATATGGTCATTATTCTTCTAAATGTCCTAAGAGAGTAAGAAAGACTAGAAAATATTACAAAGCTATAATACCTAAGGATTTCCTTTTTGCCAATAGTGAAGAATCTAATACTAAAGAATCCTTGAGTGGAAGTGATGATGAAATAGGATAAAGAAGAAGTTAGAGAAGAGAAAGAATTAGTATGACAAGTTGAAAAGAAATCTGATTGGATTATAGACAATGGTTGTTCCCCAAAACATGACTGGAGATATGAATAAATTTATTGAATTCAAAAGTTATGATGGAGGAATAGTTAGAGTTGGAAATAATGTAGCATGTTATATAAAAGGAAAATGATCTATTACACTTGATGGAAAGATCAACACTGATGATGTTTACTTTGTTGATTGCTTGAAACATAATCTTTTGAGTGTTGGACAACTTATGGAAAAAGAATACAAAGTACATTTTGAGGAGACCAATTACACTATTAAAGACAAATATGATAACCTAATTGGAATGGGTATAAGATCTAAAGGTAATTTTTTCAATTTACACCTACTGAGATGACATGTTTAGTTGCTAAAGTGGATAATAGTTGGTTATGGCATAAGAAATTTTGTCAAATCAACTTTGATAACATTGTGAAGATCAATACTACATTTGTAGATAGAGAATTTCCTAAGATTGTGAAACCTACTAACATGGTATGTAAGGAATGTGTAATGGCAAAAAAGAAAAAAAGTTCATTTCGAAGCAAGAATTTTACTACTTCAGTGAAATTGGAGATTGTGCACACATATTTGAGTGGTCCTACAAAGACAAGAGCATTCCATGGTGAAAGGTATTTTATGATTCTTGTTGATTATTTCACTAGAATGATGTGAGTAGCATTTCTTAGAGAAAAATATGAAGCTTTTGAGAAATTCAAGTTATTTTTAAGAGTAGAGTTGAGAATGAATCTGGTTTGAAGAATAGATGTTTGGGATCTGATAGAGGAGGAGATTTTACTTCAAATGAGTTTAAAATTTTTTGTGAAGATAATGGCATAAAGAGATAGCTTTCAGCCCCTAAGACATAGGAACAAAATGGGATAGCAAAAAGAAGAAATATATCAGTCATAGAGGTAGTAAGAGCAATGATGCTTGAAAAAAATGTATCTAAGATCTTTTGGAGAGAAACAGTAAATACAACAATGTACACTATGAATAGAGTACAAATCAGACAAGGCACTGGTAAGACACCCTATGAACTTTGGTTTGGACATGCACCTACTGTGAAATATTTTAGAATCTTTGGAAGTAAAGGTTACATTAAAAGAGATGATGATATTGGAAAGTTTGATTCAAGGAGTGATGAAGGAATGTTTCTTGGATATTCATTGAGAAGCAAAGCTTATAGATTTTTTAATTAGATAACCAAGACTATTGTTAAGAGCGCTAATGTGAAACTTGATGAAAACTTTAGAATTCAAGAAAGGATGCTTGACTATAATTCTGATGAAGAAACTAATCCAAGGACTAACAAAGAAAATGTTGAATTATTTTATGAGACTGACACTGATCTGCAAAATGAAAATCAGAATGATTAACTTGAAGATAAGAACCTAGATCTGAACCTAGACCTAAAATCATAATTGAAGCGGTGACAACTGACAAAAATCTGATAAAGAATCACCTTGTTGATTAGATAATTGGAAGCAAAGACAAAGGAGTTATGACAAGAAATAGGGTATATGGAGAATTATGTTTGATCTCTCAAGTTGAACCCAAGAATGTTGATGAAGCTTTCAAAGATGATCATTGGATTAAAGCTATAAAAGAAGAACTAGAGCATATTGAGAAAAATGAAACATGGAATTGGTCCCTAGACCTAAGGATAAGAATGATATTGGAACAAAATGGGTATTTAGAAACAAGATGAAAGAACAAGGTGAATTTGTAAGAAACAAAGCAAGACTGGTATGTAAAGCTTATTCACATCAAGAAGGAATTGACTTTGAAGAAAATTTTGCACCCGTTTCCAGATTAGAGGTTGTAAGAATGTTTTTGGCATATCCAACAAATAAGAACTTTAAGGTCTATCAAATGGATGTCAAATCTTCTTTTCTAAATGGAGAACTAGAATAAGAGGTATACATTGAACAACCAGATGGTTTTCCTTTGACAAATAAAGAGGATATGGTTTGTAGGTTAAAGAAGGCACTATATGGACTAAAACAAGCACCTAGAGCTTGGTATGCTAGATTGGATAAACACTTGACAAAATTGGGATTTGTAAAAGGTAATGCTGATAGTAACTAATATTTGAGGAAGAATGAAAATGGATTGTTAATTGTTGTAGTATTTGTTGATGACATTATTTTTGGGGCAATGACGAAGTAAGGTATTTTCTAAAAAAATGAAGAAGGAATTTGAGATGAGTATGATTGGTGAGATGAAATATTTTTGGAA